>JANJGK010000026.1:203469-220969 GCA_039081455.1 Macrobrachium rosenbergii
TGCACCAGATAGGGTTAAGAGACTGGCCAGTCTTGGAGGCCTTTGGGCCTCATCCTTGAAGTTCTTGGGCCCTCTCCAGGCCTGCTTCCCCAGCCTGGCAGGATACCTGCCTTCCTCCGAGGAAGCAGCCTCTGGGTCGGACCCTTCCCTTCAAGGCTGCCCTCAAGAGACTGGCCCAGCCTTGGAGGACTTTGGGTCTCATCCTTGAAGTTCTTGGGCCCTCTCCAGGCCTGCTTCCCCAGCCTGGCAGGATACCTGCCTTCCTCCGAGGAAGCAGCCTCTGGGTCAGACCCTTCCCTTCAAGGCTGCCCTTAAGAGACTGGCCATCCTTGGAGGACTTTGGGCCTCATCCTTGAAGTTCTTGGGCCCTCTCCAGGCCTGCTTCCCCAGCCTGGCAGGATACCTGCCTTCCTCCGAGGAAGCAGCCTCTGGGTCGGACCCATCCCTTCAAGGCTGCCCTCAAGAGACTGGCCAGCCTTGGAGGACTTTGGGTCTCATCCTTGAAGTTCTTGGTCCCTCTCCAGGCCCGCTTCCCCAGCCTGGCAGGATACCTGCCTTCCTCCGAGGAAGCAACCTCTGGGTCAGACCCTTCCCTTCAAGGCTATCCTTAAGAGACTGGCCAGCCTAGGAGGACTTTGGGGCCTCATCCTTGAAGTTCTTGGGCCCTCTCCAGGCCTGCTTCCCCAGCCTGGCAGGATACCTGCCTTCCTCCGAGGAAGCAGCCTCTGGGTCAGACCCTTCCCTTCAAGGCTGCCCTCAAGAGACTGGCCATCCTTGGAGGACTTTGGGTCTCATCCTTGAAGTTCTTGGGCCCTCTCCAGGCCCGCTTCCCCAGCCTGGCAGGATACCTGCCTTCCTCCGAGGAAGCAGCCTCTGGGTCAGACCCTTCCCTTCAAGGCTGCCCTTAAGAGACTGGCAGTCCTTGGAGGACTTTGGTCCTCATCCTTGAAGTTCTTGGGCCCTCTCCAGGCCTGCTTCCCCAGCCTGGCAGGATACCTGCCTTCCTCCGAGGAAGCAGCCTCTGGGTCGGACCCTTCCCTTCAAGGCTGCCCTCAAAAGACTGGCCATCCTTGGAGGACTTTGGGTCTCATCCTTGAAGTTCTTGGGCCCTCTCCAGGCCCGCTTCCCCAGCCTGGCAGGATACCTGCCTTCCTCCGAGGAAGCAGCCTCTGGGTCAGACCCTTCCCTTCAAGGCTGCCCTTAAGAGACTGGCCATCCTTGGAGGACTTTGGGCCTCATCCTTGAAGTTCTTGGGCCCTCTCCAGGCCTGCTTCCCCAGCCTGGCAGGATACCTGCCTTCTTCCGAGGAAGCAGCCTCTGGGTCGGACCCTTCCCTTCAAGGCTGCCCTCAAGAGACTGGCCATCCTTGGAGGACTTTGGGCCTCATCCTTGAAGTTCTTGGGCCCTCTCCAGGCCTGCTTCCCCAGCCTGGCAGGATACCTGCCTTCCTCCGAGGAAGCAGCCTCTGGGTCAGACCCTTCCCTTCAAGGCTGCCCTCAAGAGACTGGCCAGCCTAGGAGGACTTTGGGCCTCATCCTTGAAGTTCTTGGGCCCTCTCCAGGCCTGCTTCCCCAGCCTGACAGGATACCTGCCTTCCTCCGAGGAAGCAGCCTCTGGGTCGGACCCTTCCCTTCAAGGCTACCCTCAAAAGACTGGCAAGCCTTGTAGGCTTTTGGGGCCAATCCTTAAAGGGCTTGGGCCCTTTCCATGGGAAGGGTCAGACCCATAGGCTGCTTCCTTGGAGGAAGGAAGCGGCCTCTGGGTCGGACCCTTCCCCTCACCAATACTCTTTGCTTTCTCTTACCCTACTTTTCAAAACTGACACTTTCTGTCTCCGAAGGCTTCCAGACGATTTGAAGCATCTCGGAGATTGTTCTTGGACACTTTGAAGCTCGGCGCATGCGCGAATGGCATTTCTCTCGTCCTTCCAGGAGCCGGAGGACTGAAGGATTCCAAAATGTCTTCAAGGAAAATCTCGAAGGTTTTAGATCATTTCAACATCGCGATAACCATTACTTGGAGTTCTTTTTGTGGCACATAAACAGCTTCTTTGCTTTAAGGAGTCGTCTTCTATAAACTTATGAGATTCCCTCTTACTGACGATATTGATCATCCCTTCGATTCTTCCTTGCTTCTCCGAAAAGTAATTCTGTGAATCCAAAATCTTTGAAGTAGTTTCTAACACCTCAGGTTATCTACTTTATTCTTCGTCAGCATTCTTCAGTATACCTCCACGCCGATGTCGTCTCTTTTTTGTTCCTTCTCTTTCTTATTTCGAGCGAAGAACTGCTCCAAGCGGTAATTTTGGGCATCCAAAATCCCCTCTCAATCAGCTTAGAAAACACCTCAAGTTCTCTACCTTTTATTTCGTATAAATTCTTCAGTTCCTCCGTTCCACTGTCTTCCTCTCTTCTTGATTATTTCCTTCCTTATTTCGAATGAAGAGCTTGCGTCCGTGAGTGACAATACGACTGTAGAGGTGCCGAATAATCGCAGAAGGCGGGAACCTCGACTTCATACTGCTCCGCGAAGTAGTCCATATTTTCAGCAGTAAACAATTACAGACTGAAGCTATCTGCCATTCTCGTGATGTACTTTTCCCTCTTGAAAATCTCTTTTAGTCGATCTGCTTCGTCATCCAGTTCATTTTAACCATAAACTTCGCCTTCTTTGCTCACATGCTGTCTCTGAAGGCTTCAAGACGTCTTCCTGGAGGATCCCCTGAGATGGCCACTGTAGTCCTTGGTGTCAGTGCACCTATTGAGTGATGGCACTATACGCATGAGCTGAAGAATTCTACAACGACTGCAGGAAAAACACGAAGATATTACGGCGCCAGGCGACAATGATTCTTTCTTGCAGCAGAAGGTATGAAATTTTCTTGAAAGCTTTATTGCCACGAAAACATCAATATTTAATAAAAAAGAAAGAAATTAAAAATTTAGTGAAAAATCATCATCGTATCCTTTTCTCTCGTCGCCGGGAAAAAAAAAAAAAAATATATATATATATATATATATATATATATATATATATATATATATATAATATATATATATATATATATATATATATATATATATATATATATTTATATATATATATATATATATATATATATATATATATATATATATTATATATATATATATATTTATATATGTATATATATATATATATATATATATATATATATATATATATATATATATATATATATATATATATATTTATATATATCATATATATATTTATATATATATATATATATATATATATATATATATAATATATATATATATATATATATTTATATATATATATTTATATATATATATATATATATATATATATATATATATATATATATATATATATATATATATATATTTATATATATATATATATATATATATATATATATATATATATATATATTTATATATATATATATATATATATTTATATATATATATATATGTATATTTATATATAATATATATATATATATATATATATATATATATATATATATATATATATATATTTATATATATATATATATATATGTATATATATATGTATATATATATATATATGTATATATACATACACATACATATATATATAAATATATACAGTATATATGTATATATTATATATATATATATATTCATATATGTATATATATTATATACATGTATGCATATATATATATATATATATATATATATATATATGTATATATTATATACATATATATATATATGTATATATATATGTATATCTACATATATTTATATATCTCTATATATGTATATATATACATATAGATAGATAGATAGATAGATAGATAGATATCTCCTCCCGACGACGAGGGAAAAGGATATGATGATGATGATTTTTCGCTACATTTACATTTATTTCTTTAAAAAAAATGCTATTTTCGTGGCAATAAAGCTTTCTAGAAAATTTCACCCCGGGGAGGACAAGATCAACTTGGAATTATTATTATAGATAGATACATATACATAAATATATGTATATATAAGTATATATACATATATTTTATATATATATATATATGTGTGTGTGTGTGTGTATACACTGGTTTGTGCGTCTGTGTGCGTTAATTTTTTCCAATAGTTAAAAATAATGTGGTCTCAAGAATTTCTGTTTCCTGAAATGGTCATCACTAGCGCCCAGTAATCCAGTCAGCTTCAAGAGAAAAGTGACCTTTTTTGTTTTAACAAGGCTTCTCCATTGCCATTGATCACCTTATTAAGGGGGAGAGAGAGAGAGAGAGAGAGAGAGATGGCTGCCTCCAGCAAGGAATGATTAAGTTTTTTCGCATAGCAGAGTAAGTTATAAAATATATAGTTTTTTTTATGGTACCAGCATCAAATTATAATAGTAGATTTTTTGAAGGATACAGAGTAGTTTAAATCGCTTGTCTTATTTAAATAAAAATTCTTCTTCGGAAAAGAAATAAGTTTTAGAGTCTTCAAGAACACTATTAAAGACGCACGGAAAACTTTTCCAATATTCCTGGAAAACCTGTCTACCATATACTTTGGAGGCTTGTATTTCAAGTCAATGGTCCCTGTATGCTTGTCCCGTATGAATTGGATTCATATTCTAAAAAAAAAAAAATAATAGTAATAAAAAAAATACTCATAGTAGCATGAGTCTTAAAATGAAGTAGCAAATCCACAGTTGTATATTTATCTTTAAATATATGTACATATACATAACTGTGGAATTGCTTCTCCAATAATAATAATAATAATAATAATAATAATAATAATAATAATAATAATAATAATAATAATAATAATAATAATAATACTGAGATAATATTAAGCAAACTTTTTACTGATGAAGATGCAATTTTTAATAATTTTAGTAGGACATTTTTTAAACAACTTTTAGAGCTGGCCGTGCTGGACACGACCTTTGCCTTCAGTTTGTATAAACAAACTGAAGGGATGGCCATGGAATCACCACTTGGTCCAATTTTTGCTAACATCTTCATGTGCTCCCTGGAGGAGCGCATAATAGAAGAATGTCCCATTAGGTTCCGCCCTCTATTTTATCGAAGATATGTTGACGACACGTTCTCCCTATTTCGTCATGAATGTCATGCAGAGTCCTTTCTGGAGTTCGTCATCCGACAACATCCAAACATAAGGTTCGCTATGGAGAAGGAGGTAAATAACAAACTCCCCTTCCTTGATCTTATTATTTCCAGAGGTGACTCAGGTTTTTACACAGGTGTGTATAGAAAAAATACATTTACTGGTTTGGGAATGAATTTTTATAGTTCGTGTTTCTTTCATTTGAAACTGAACTCTATTTTAACCCTCCTCCATAGGGCTTACACCCACTCGTCAAACTGGAAGAGTTTCCACGATGAGATATCCTTTTTAGTGAAATATTTCAATAATAATTGTTTTCCATCACGACTTTTTTTCAGATCCCTAAATAAACTGCTACTACAGAAAATGACTCCGGCAACACCTGAATCGACTGTGCCGAAACTAAAGATGTATGCAAGTTTCCCTTTCGTGCATGATGATACTTTTAGGAGAAAATGCACAGCCATTATTCAAAAGAGTTTTCCAGCTTTAAACCTGAAAATCATCCCGAAAAATCCCTTTACAATAGGGTCTCTGTTCAGAGTCAAAGACCGGCTCAGTCCTCTGTTTTCGTCCAGCGTTGTTAACAAGTACACTTGCCCGGGATGTGATCACGGGATATACATATGTGGGATGCACGAGGAGGCTGTTGAAGGTCCGCATAGATTCCCACAGGGGCATAAGTCATAGAACAGGTAGCAGGTTATCTAATCCTGAGCAATCAAATATACGAAATCATTCAAAATTATGTAAAACTTATATTGACAGCAAGGATTTTTCCATCCTAGGCCGAGTGCAGAACAACAACGACTTAACCATCCTAGAATCCATAATTATCAGGAAGACTGTACCGTCGTTAAATACTCAATCGTCCTCAGTGAAATTGTTTATAGCCTAGTTTGGGCAACTGGTTTTCCTCACTCTGTTTGTACTTATTTATGTTAGTCTTGTTCTTTCTTTCATATAGGTAGGTTGTTTTAAGATTTTAGTGAACTCCTTTTACTCATTATTGACTTGTCTTGGAATGAGGTGTTTTGTTTTAAATATTTTTACTACATAAAGAGCTGTTGCCATTGCATTAATTTGTTATTGATGTTCGCAAATTATATTATATTTTATAGCCTTGAAAATGCGACTTGGAATTCGTCGCGGAACAACGTCGGCATTGAAAATAAACTGTAGATGATGAGGATGCCTTTCCCTACTGCTTCCTTCGTGATGTATATATATATATATATATATATATATATATATATATATATATATATATATATATATATATATATATATATAGATATATATATATATATATATATATATATATATATATATATATATATATATATATATATATATATATATATATATATATATATATATATATTACTAAAAGGACCTCATTCAAACTGCATGGTATCTATAGATACCATCCAGTTTGAATGAGGTCCTTTTAGTAATTTAGTTAATGCACAGAACAATTGTGTATGTGATAAAGTTAATATATACGTATGTATACATATATGTGTGTGTTAGTGTGTGTATTAACAGATAGTTAGACACAGAGATAGATGCATAGATAGAAAGATATATATATATCGAAGTCATATAATTGTGATATAGTTTTGAGCTTTTGAATTGTTTTCTTTCGTGTATGCCGTGATCCGTCTTTACCTCCTTGCTGTATCAAGGTTGAATTTTCACTGTGCAGCTATAAAATAGCTCATAATAAATATTCTTTAAATATTGTTACACCCATATATATATATATATATATATATATATATATATATATATATATATATATAGGGTGTAACAATATTTAAAGAATGTTTATTATGAGCTATTTTATAGCTGTACAGTGAAAATTCAACCTTGATACAGCAAGGAGGTAAAGACGGATTACGGCATGCACGAAAGAAAGCAATTCAAAAGCTCAAAACTATATCACAATTATATATATATATATATATATATATATATATATATATATTACACATTTATACAGTATTAGATTTACCTGTGCTTTTAAAGCACTGTCATATGATACTCATCACTGCTGTGGCATTTCTGTTATATGTAGATTTTTAAAGATATTTCTGCCACTTTCTGTCGAAAAAACAGATCTATATTTCAATTTATTTAAATTTCAGTGTTCAACAGGATATCACACAACAAGGGAAAGCAATAAATTTATTTACAATCGAAGTATGAGGAGACATTACTTATGAAGAATCCTCGTCAGAGGATGCTACATCGATAACAAAAGAATCTATATATTTATCAATGCAAACATCTCTTGAAGCGTCATCTCTTTTTATATCTTCGGCATGTCTCACATCATTAGCCCAGTTGTCAGAAGATATGGATTCAATTGCTTCTTTGACCAAAGGAAGCAGGTCTGATTTTTTTAAATGATTCTTCTTTGCCACGTATGATTTCACCGGCGCCCATATCAGTTCTGTTGCATTATACTGGCAGTGATATGTAGGCAGCCTAACCACTATGTCCATGATCTCTTGCCAGTCTGTCAATCACGTAATCATTTTCTTTACATGAATGTCTTTGCAACTTTACTAATTTTTTATTAGCCAGTCTTTAACTTCATCCTTTTTGGCAGACATTGTCGGAGGTTTATTAATTCGAACTGAATGATAAGAAGCGTTATCCAACACTATGATGGCAGATGGCCCTATATTGGGAAGAAGCTGGGTTTTAAACCATTTTTCAAACACTGCAGAATTCATCTGAATTTCTAGATTGCGTATCCCTTGTCAGCTGGGTGCTTGATCATTGATAAAAATATTACCCAGAAATGTGGTTAATATTGCAACCAATATTGTGATTGTGTCTACTTACTCTCCAATGTTATTGATGTACAATTAGAAGGAATAAATCATAGGTAAAAATTTTTATTCTGTCACGCCTCTCTCTCTCTCTCTCTCTCTCTCTCTCTCTCTCTCTCTCTCTCTCTCTCTCTCTCTCTCTCTCTCTCTCTCTCATTTTTGTTTTTTTGCCCAGCTAGTGGAATAGTAAGCGGAACCATAAAAATGATGAACATTCTTCATGATTAGTTTTCTGACGAATATACAAATAATTTTTAACTATAATACACAACTGTGATGTAGCTGTCCTTTACGGATTCAAACAGAATTAGAGAAAATGACAAAAAAAAAAGAAGACTGTCATCCTCAATCAGTGCAGTGCTTATACCTCTGGCAACACTAAACCCCGATATATAGTACTTATCCTATGTTTATTTATTTGTGTTGTTACATTAATTACATAATATCTATATCACGGATCGCTACGATCACAATATTATCATATAAATAAAACAGGTTAATTTGCAGCAAAACAACAAATACAAACGCTATTACAATGATTGTTTACGATTTCGTGCGTCTGGTAGCATGCTACGGGTGACTACCGTCTGAAAACCCTCCGGATTGTGGTAAGTGTGAGGTCTCATCTCGGCCGTAATCAAAGGGTTAACAAAAAACCTGTTCAGAATTGTTAAATATATCCTTGTGCCAGGTGACATGGTTACTGACATGTTTAAACATATATAAACTCTGGATTAAATAAAGTCCTTTTTAATAAAAAAAAATTTCAGACTTCCTAGATATATTCTTATGCCAGGTTACATGGTTACTGACATGTTTAAACATGTATAAACTGTGGATAGCATAGAGTTGCTTTTTCATAAAAACCTGTTTAGACTTTTTAGATATATTCTTGTGCCAGGTGATTTGGTTACTGATATGGGTAAACATGTATGCACTGAAGACAGCATACAGTTGTTTTTTAATAAAAACCTGTTCAGAATTGGTAGATAATATACTTGTGCCTTGTGACTTGGTTATTGGCAAGTTGAAACATTAATAAACTGTACATGGCATGGAGTTGCTTCTTAGTAAAAACCTGTTCAGACTTTTTAGAGATATTCCAGTGCCTGGTGACTTGGTTACTGAGATGTTTAAACATATATTCACTCTGGATAGCATAGAATTTTTTTTTTTTCAACAAAACCTATTCGAGCTTTTAGATATTAGATATATACTTGTGCCAGGAGACATAGTTACTGATATATTGAAACATTTATACAGTCTGATAGCTTAGAGATACTTTTTTAATAAAAACCTGTTCAGACTTCTTAGATACATACATGTGCCAGGTGACATGGTTACCAACATGTTTAATCATGTATACACCTTGGATAGTATACTCTTGCTTTTTATTAAAAACCTGTTCAGATTTGTTAAATATATACTTGTGCCAGGTGACATGGTTGCTTACATATTTAAACATGTATAAACTCTTAATAGAATAGAGTCCTTTTAAATAAAACCCCTTCAGATTTATTAGATATATTCTGTACCAGGTTACATGGTTACTGACATGTTTAAACATGTATGCACTGCAGATAGCATTCAGTTGCTTTTTAATAATAACCTGTTTGGACTTGTTAGATATATTCCTGTGCCATTTGACTTTGTCTCTGACATGTTTAAACATGTACAATCTCTGGATACCATAGAGTTGCTTTTTAATAAAAACCTGTTCAGACTTGTTAGACGTAGACTTGTGCCAGGTGACTTGGTTCCTGACATGTTTAAACATGTATGAACTCTGAATAGAACAGAGTTGCTTTTTAATAAAATCCTGTTCAGACTTGTTAAATATATTCTTGTGCCAGATGACATGGTTACTGACATGTTTAAACATGGATAAACTCTGGAGAGCATAGAATTGCATTGTAATAAAAACCTCTTCAGACTTCTTAGATTTTCTTGTGCCATGTGTCATTAAGACTTACATGTTTAACCATGTATACACTGCTGGTAGCATAGAGTTGCTTTTTAATAGAAACTTGTCAAGACTTGCTAGATATATACTTGTGCCAAGTGACATGGCTACTGACATGTTTAAACATGTATAAACTCTGGCTAGCATACAGTTTTTATTAAAAAGCAACTCATTGCTAAGCAGATTGTATACATGTTTAAACATGTCACTGAGCGAGTCACCTGGCACAAGTATATATCTAACAAGTCTGAACATGTTTTTATTAAAAAGAAACTCTTTGCTATCCAGATTGTATATATATTTCAACGAGTCAGTAACCATGTCACCAGGCACAAGTAAATATCTAAAAACTCCTAACAGGTTCGTTTTCTAAACAAGCAATTCTAAATTAACCAGAATGTATACAGGTTTTAACATGACATTCACCATGTCACCTGTCAAAAGTATATATCTAACAAGCCTTAACAGGTATTTATCAAAAAGCAACTCTATGCTATCAGCAGTGTATACATGGTTATAAACATGTAAGTATATCTAAGAAGTCTGAGGAGGTTTTTATTACAATGCAACTCTATGCTATCCAGAGTTTATACATGTTTAAACATGTCAATAACCATGTCATCTGGCACAAGAATATATTTAACAAGCATGAACAGGATTTTATTAAAAAGCAACTCTATTTTATTCAGAGTTCATACATGTTTAAACATGTCAGTAACCAAGTCACCTGGAACAAGCCTGTATCTAACAAGTCTGAACAGGTTATTATTAAAAAGCTACTGTATTTGCAGTATATATATGTTTAAACATATCAATAACAATTTAACCTTCACAAGTATATAACTAACAATTCTGAAAAGGTTTTTATTAAAACGCAACTCTATGCTATCCACAGTTTATATATGTTTAAACATGTCAGTAACCATGTAATCTGGCACAGAATATATCTAACATGTCTGAAGGGGTTTTTATTTAAAAGGACTCTTTTCTATTAAGAGTTTATTCATGTTTAAACATGTAAGTAACCATGTCACCTGGCACATGTATATATTTAACAAATCTGAACAGGTTTTTAATAAAAAGCAAGTCTGTACTATCCAAGGTGTATACATGATTAAACATGTCAGTAACCATGTCACCTGGCACATGTATATATCTAGCAAGTCTGAACAGGTTTTTATTAAAAGGTATATCTATGTTATCATATTATATAAATGTTTCAACATGTTAGTAACCATGTCACCTGGCACAACTATATATCTGAAAAGTCTAAATAGGTGTCTTTGAAAAAAAAATCTATGCTATCCAGAGTGAATACATGTTTAAACATCTCGGTAACCAAGTCACCTGGCACTAGAATATATCTAACAAATCTGAATAGGTTTTTATTAAAAAGCAACTCCATGCTATGTACATTTTATAAATGTTTCAACTTGCCAATAACAAAGTCACAAGGGACAAGTATATAATCTGAACAGGTTTTTATTAAAAAGCAACTGTATGCTATCTGCAGTGCAGACATGTTTAAACATGTCAGTAACCAAGTCACCAGGCACAAGTATATACCTAACAAGTCTGAACAGGTTTTTACTAAAAAGCATCTCTATGCTATCCAGAATTTATACATGTTTGAACATGTCACCAAGCAAGTCACCTGGCACTAGTATATATCTAAGAAGTCTATACAGGGTTTTATTGAAAAGAAACTCTTTGATATCCAGATTGTGTAAATGTTTCAACAAGTCAGTAACCATGTCACCTAGCACAAGTATATATCTTAAAGGTCTGAATAGGTTTCTTTGAAAAAAAATTGTATACTCTCCTGGCACAAGTATATATCTAACAAGATTGAACAGGTTTTTATTATACTCGTATAACAAGTCTGAAGGGGTTTTTATTAAAAAAGACTCTATTCTATTCAGTGTTTATACATGTTAAACATGTAAGTAACCATGTCACCTGTCACAAGTATATATTTAACAAATCTGAACAGGTTTTTAATAAAAAGCAAGTCTATACTATCCAAGGTGTATACATGATTAAACATGTCAGTAACCATGTCACCTGGCACATGTATATATCTAACAAGTCTGAACAGGTTTTTATTAAAAAGTATCTCTTAGCTATCAGATTGTATAAATGTTTCAACATGTCAGTAACCATGACACCTGGCACAAGTATATATCTAATATCATAGAAGTCCGAATAGGTTTCTTTGAAAAGAAGAGGGTCTACTCCCTTCATATTATTATTATTATTATTATTATTATTATTATTATTATTATTATTATTATTATTATTATTATTATTATTATTATCATTATTATTATTATATGCTTCTTTTTATTATTGGTATTTTTACTTTTTTATTATTAATGTGATTAATATCATTGCAGATTTTTGCAATTTTCATTTCTCATATTTAGCCTTCTGGACCTGACTTCTGTAACCACCTAAGGTCCCCAGCTGGAAATTAATCGTCTGCAGTCTGTATTTTTTCTATTGTTATCATTTTTAATATATATATATATATATATATATATATATATATATATATATATATATATATGTATATATATATATACACATACATATATATATTTTACCATTATTCTCCATATAATTACTGTCATTACCATTATTATGAATTCTATTTTTTCTTCTTCTTCAGCAACTGTGTGAATACTGCCGATTATTATTTTTATCATGTTTATCTTATGTATCTACATTGTGTGTATTGTATTTGTATATTCCATGTATATGGCTCTGAGCCGCAATAAAGGATATTATTATTTTATTATTATTATTATTATTATTATTATTATTATTATTATTATTATTCAACAGGCTTCAAGACTGTTAAATGAGTTAAAGAATAACAGAGGAATTAAGCCTACTTTACGAATTCGTGATGTTGTTTCAGCATATACTTGGCCGTTGATTACAATGCTGCTCAAATTGAGAAACAGTAAATAAAAGGAAAATTTTCGTGGATTTTCAGACACAAATGAAGGCAATGTTCTCATTATCTCAGTGAATTTCCCTTTTTTCTCACCTGTACTGCAGTATATACACCTTTTCTATGATGTTTACCCAAAGAATCATATTTTTAAACGATGTTATCGTGTGACCAGCGCCCTCAAATTTATAGTAATAATAATCTATATATATAAAACTGGATGGATGTATGTATTTGTGCCTGTATGTTCCAGCATAACTCTGAAACGCATTGAGCAATTTCAACCAAACTTGATATACATATTATGACTTACTATCTGGGAAAGAAAACTGTGGGGGGTAAGACATCACTGGCACCATGGGAGGGTGGCTGGAAAGGGGGGGGGGTGACATGTAAAAATAACCGAAAATGACAGATAAAAGGGCCTAATCCAAAGTTTTTGAGGTTGCTGAGATGAGTACTGACACTCCTGATGCCATTTAAGTCCAAGTTCGACCCCAATAGGAATGGGTGGGTGAGAGGTGGGAAGGGTTGATATGTAAAAAAAAAAAAAAAAAAAAGTCAGATATTAGTGTCTAATCCATAGTTTTTGAGATCACTGAGATGAATTGTGACACCCTGGATGCCATTTAAGCCCAAGTTCAGCCCAGATAGAAAAGGTTGGGGGTGGGTTGAGAAGAGGTGAAAAATAAAATGTCAAAAGCATTTTTTTCAAGGCCGCTGCGATAAATAGTGACACTCCCGATGCTCTTTAAGTCCAAGTTCAGCCCAGATAGGAAGGGGGAGGGGGGGGGGGCGGTGTGAGAAGCGGTGAAATATAAAATGTCAAAAATACTGAGCAATGTAAATAAGGCAACTATCTTAACAGGAAAGGGAGAGAGAGAGAGAGAGAGAGAGTTGTTTGGTTGTCATTCAGTTCTGGTTTGGTCAGGTAATAATAATAATAATAATAATAATAATAATAATAATAATAATAATAATAATAATAATAATAATAATAATAATAATAATAATAATAATAATAATAATAATGAAAGTTTGAAAATCTTCAGGTTTTGATCAGGAAAATCTTTTACGGATTTCAGAACATCCAGTGAAAAAAATTTAGTGCATTCGTTAACATTTACCTTAGTTTATGCTTAAAAATCAAAGAAAACGATTATAAATTTGAATGAAAGAAAACAAAATTCATGTGGCACTAATCTAATATTATGGCACACCGTATATTTGTCTTTATCAGTTGTTTCTTCAACGTTTAAAACTTATGATGGGATAAATGTGATTATTCTATGTTTTGATAACTGTAAGGCCATTGAATGTTGCACCAAACATAGATAAAATGGAAATTAAAAGCTTTTATTTTATGAAAACTTTAGCCTACTCATTCCAGAAATTCTACATTGCCTACAATTCTCATTTAAATATGAAAGAAATTTCTGCATCTGTAGAGACACTGGTAGTTATTTCATTGACAAAAGCATCTTACAAACTCAAGTTTGACTTTAAAACCTATTTCTTGAAACCTCACAATATTTGCAGTGGACTTGACTCAGGTCTCATGAAAAATGTCTGTCATGCCGAGACTGACGTGACTGAAAAGGTGTCTTATTTAGGTTAAAAAAAAAGTGTGGATATCTAATCGATTGCCAAAGGATTAATGAAAAATAACATAACAATTAGTTTTTTTGTTTATCGTAATATCAATTACTCTGCAATGTGTTTGTAACTGGTAGTATTTTTATTCATAAAAAAGCTAATGTACGTACAAATTCTCCATCAAAATTATCACCTTAAGCTATGTACATTATTATTAGCAATAAGGAGTGAGGGAATGAATGTAAAGTAAAACCGATGAAAGCATGGAAAAAATGGATTGAAACATACGTTTTCCTCTCTGAAAAACTTGTGCTTTGAATAACTGACCTACAGTGAATGTTGATGTACTAAGTTTATTAGAGAACCGCATTTGTCGACATTCTGCATTAAATTCGATGTGTGTAACAAAACAAAACATCGTCCTTGGATAAATTGAAAACGAAAGAGACTCGTATTTACTTTGATGGAGCTTTATTCAACGTAAAATAAATTCAGATAAAAATGTGGTTGCAACATTGGTTAGAGCAAAGTCAGTAGTTGCACACTGATACAACCGCACAACTTTACTAAAGCCTCCTTATTCATAACCACTTCTTCCTTCCCAAACATTTCACAAATCTAGAATGAACAGTCTCCCTACTGAGGATGTCGTGCATTTGGAACTTCAAAAGTTCGAGCAAAGATGCAATGTATTGCTGCATTAATACTATTCTCCTTGCATTTTAATACATTTTTATTTATATTTATTAATTTATTTTTTTATACAGTCTGGATAACATAGAGTTGCTTTGTAATAAAAACCTGTTCAGATTTTTAGATATATACTTGTGCTAGGTGGCTTGGTTACTGACATGTTTAAACATATATACAACCTGGCTAGCAAAGAGTTGCTTTTTAATAAAAACCTGTTCTGACTTGTTAGATATATACTTGTGCCAGGTAACTTGGTTACTGACATGTTGAAACATATATAAACTGTAGATAACATGGAGTTGCTCTTTAATAAAAACCTGTTCAAAGTTTTTAGATATATTCTTTTGCCAGGTGACATGGTTACTGACATGTTGAAACATATATACAATCTGGATAGCAAAGAGCTGGTTTTTAATAAAACATGTTCAGACTTGTTAGATATATACTTGTGCCAGGTGACTTGGTTACTGACATGTTTATACACGTATAAACTCTGGATAGCATAGAGTTGCTTTTTATTAAAAACCTGTTCAGACTTGTTACATATATACTTCTGCCATGTGACATGAAGACTGGTATGTTTAAACATGTATAAATTCTGGATTGCAAAGAGTTGCTTTTTAATAAAAATTTGTTCAGAATTGTTAGATATATACCTCTGCCTCTTGACTTGGTTACTGACATGTTGGAACATGTATAAACTGTAGGTAGAATGGAGTTGTTTTTTAATAAAGAACTGTTGAGACTTGTTAGATATATTCTTGTGCCATGTGACTTTGTTATTGACATGTTTAAACATGTATACACTGTAGAGAGCATGGATTTGCTTTTTAATAAAAACTTGTTAGATATATTCTTGCATCTGGTGACTTGGTTACTGAGATGTTTAAACATGTATGAATTTTTTTTTTCAAGGAAACCTATTCAGAATTTTTAGATAATTATATACTTGTGCCAGGTGACATGGTTACTTACATGTTGAAACATTTATGCAATCTGGATAGCAAAGAGGCTTTTTTTTCAATAAAAAGCTGCTCAGATTTCTTAGATGTACTAATGATAGATGACTTGCTTGCCGACATGTTTAAACAGTTATAAATTCAGGAGAGCATAGAGATGCTTTTTAATAAAAACCTGTTCAGACTTGTTAGATATATACTTGTGCCAGGTGACATGGTTACTGACATGTTTAAACATGTTAAAACTCTGAATAGGATATAGTCCCTTTTAATGAAAACCCCTTCAGACTTGTTAGATATATTCTTGTGCCAGGTTACATCATTCTCACTGTCGGATGAATTTTCAGCATTGTCTCAGGTGCAAGAATTTAGATTATGGTCTTTGTATATTGTTTCATGTTTGTTCATTCTACTGTAGACCTAACCCTCATATCTATGACGTTCCAGAGTTTATTCATAAGTAACGATAATTAGTTATTCGAATGTTTTATATACATAAAACTACAAACTTTCCAAGTACCTGGTGCCCATTCTTGCTCCTATAACCATTAATGAGTATACGGTTAAAGATACGTTTACTTTTGTTAAAGAGATAGGGAGTAAAAGTTTCGATAATTGTGTTTTGGCAAGCTTTGATGTGAAGTCACTGTTCACGAATATACCTTTAGTTGAAACCATTGACATTTGCATTAATAATTTATACAGTGATTCTGATAAAATTCTATATTTTACAAAACCTCAACTTCATAATCTTTTATCTCTAGCAGCAACCGATTGCTTTTTCATCTTCAATGAAAAGGTTTATAAGCAGAAGGATGGGGTTGCCATGGGAAATCCACTGGGTCCAACGTTAGCTAATGCCTTTCTTGCATATCATGAGGTTAGGTGGTTGAACGAATGTCCGGCATCTTTCAAACCGCTTCTATATAGACGCTATGTAGATAACACTTTTTTAATTTTCAGATCTCCCACGCACATTCCTTTGTTTCTAGAGTATTTAAACTCGAAGCATGAAAATATCACATTTACGTCAGAAATAGAGACTGATGGAAAGCTGGCCTTTCTGGATGTTCTCGTAAGCCGCAAAGATAGTGAGTTTCATACAGAGGTGTATAGAAAACCAACTTTCACCGGACTCTCAACCAAATTTTCATCTTTTATACCTATTAATTTTAAGAGGAAATTAGTGAAAACTTTAGTGACTAGGGCATTCCAGATTTGTTCCAATTATTTTAGCTTACATTTTGAATTTTCTTGTATCAAAGATATTCTTTTTCGTAATGGTTTCGGTGCTAAATTTATTGACACATACATTGGCAAACAACTCCAAAAACTAATGAATCCACGTC
>JANJGK010000026.1:223469-235969 GCA_039081455.1 Macrobrachium rosenbergii
AGCAATTTAGAATAAATAAACAAAGCATTTTTCATTCGTTATTGAGAATGAATCGCATCTGGAGTTCAGTCACTGAACATATCGTAAAATAATAAAAAGTCAAGTGAGTACATTTCCCATATTTCAGTTGGAATAATGTCAATAAACCACAGTTACTTATCGTTTTTCATTTGCGCTAGAGCTGGAAAAGAAAAACAGGGAAGAAAGTAACTTATTACCGATACAAAGTTGGATTAGATAGGATTATAGACCTTCTACCCCATGCGTCAAAAGACCAAAATTCCTTGTAAGAGAACGAACCAACCCAACAAAGTGTTGTCTCGCTACATAGCGATGTTGCCAAGTGACTGGCGAATTCCCGAGATAGATATAGACAATCAGGAAAATTATGATAAGGGGGGTTCGGGAGGAAGTGTTTTTGCTTGGATATGGTAAACAACACTTCCTCGGACCTAGAGAAAACATATTATAGCGGATTAACCTTGAAAGGAAGGCAGGAAAAATCGATCGTATATATACGTATTAAACGCCACGGTCAGAACATCTGCTCCCCGTATATATACGTACTAAATGGCTCACGCAGCGTTTGCGTGCTACGTATATATACGTACTAAATGGTTAAATGGTTAAACATGTCATTCTTTGTTTAAACATGTCACCTGACACAAGTATATAGCTAACAAGTCTGAACATGTTTTTGTTAAATAGCAAATCTATGCTATAAAGAGTTTATATGTTTAAATATGCCATCACTGTGTCACCTGGCACAAGTATATACCCAAAAATTTTGAACAGATTTTCATTAAATACAACTCTACACTATCTAGAGTTTATACATGTTTAAACATGGATAGCAAAGAGTTGCTTTTAAATAAAAACCTATTCAGAATTGTTAGATATATACCTGTGCCTCTTGATGTCGTTACTGACATGTTAGGACATGTATAAACTGTAGGTAGCATGGCATTGATTTTTAATAAAGACCTGTTGAGACTTGTTTGATATATTCTTGTGCTATGTGACTTTGTTACTGCCATGTTTAAACATGTATACACTGTAGATAGCATGGATTTGCTTTTAATAAAAACCTGTTTAGACTTGTTAGATATATTCTTGCGTCTGGTGACTTGGTTACTGAGATGTTTAAACATGTATACACTCTGGATAGCATAGATTTTTTTTTCAAGGAAACCTATTCAGAATTTTTATATATATACTTGTGCCAGGTGACATGTTTAATGACATGTTGAAATATTTATACAATCTGGAGAGCAAAGAGTTTTTTCAATAAAAACCTGCTTAGACTTCTTAGATATACTATTGATAGGTGACTTCCTTGCTGACATGTTTATACATGCATAAATTCCGGAGAGCATAGAGGTGCTTTTTAATAAAAACCTGTTCAGACTTGTTAGATATATACTTATGGCAGGTGACATGGTTACTGATATGTTTAGACATGTATACATTGTAGGTAGCATAGAGTTACTTTTTAATAAACACCTGTTCAGACTTGTTAGATATATACTTGTGCCAGGTGACTTGGTTACTGACATGCTGAAACATGTATAAACTGTGGGTAGCATGGAGTTGATTTTTAATAAAAAGCTATTCAGAGTTTTTTATATATTCTTGCCTAAGGTGACATGGTTACTGACATGTTGAAACATATATTCTATCATGATAGCAGAGTTGCTTTTCAATGAAAACATGTTCAGAATTGTTAGCTGTATAATTGTGCCATGTGACTTACTTACTAACATGTTTAAGCATGTATATAATGTGGTTAGCAAAGAGTTACTTTTTAACAAAAACCTGTTCAGCATTGTTAGATATATACTTGTGGCAGGTGACATGGTCACTGACGTGTTTAAACATGTATACACTCTCGGCAGAATACAGTTGCTTTTTAACAAAAACCTGTTCAGTATTGTTAGATATATACTTGTGCTAGGTTATATGGTTACTGACATGTTTAAACATGTATACACTCTCGGTAGCATAGATTTGCTATTTAACAAAGACATGTTCAGACTTGTTAGATATATACTTGTGTCAGGTGACATGTTGACTGACATGTTTAAACAAAGAATGACATGTTTAACCATGTAACACTGCAGACAGCATAGACTTGCTTTTTAATAAAAACATGTTCAGACTTATTAGGTATATAATTGTGCCAGGATTGCATAGAATTTTTTTTCGAAGAAACCTATCCAGACTTTTTAGATAATATCTAAAAAGTCTGGCACAAGTATATATTATATACTTGTGCCAGGTGACATGGTTACTGACATGTTGAAACATTTATACAATCTGGATAGCAACGAATTGCTTTTCAATAAAAACCTGTTCAGACATCTTAGATACATTCTAGTGGCAGGTGACTTGCTTGCTGACAAGTTTAAACATTTATAAATTCTAGATAGAATAGAGATACTTTTCATAAAAACCTGTTCAGACTTGTTAGATATATACTTGTGCCAGGTGACATGCTTACAGACATGTTTAATCATGTATACACCTTGGATAGTATAAACTTGCTTTTTAATAAAAACCTGTTCAGACTTGTTAAGTATATACTTGTGCTAGGTGATGTGGTTACTGACATGTTTAAACATATATAAACTCTGGATTAAATAAAGTCCTTTTTAATAAAAAAAACTTTCAGACTTCCTAGATATATTCTTATGCCAGGTTACATGGTTACTGACATGTTTAAACATGTATAAACTGTGGATAGCATAGAGTTGCTTTTTCATAAAAACCTGATTAGACTTTTTAGATATATTCTTATGCCAGGTAATTTGGTTACTGATATGGGTAAACATGTATGCACTGAAGACAGCATACAGTTGTTTTTTATTAAAAACCTGTTCAGAATTGGTAGATAATATACTTGTGCCTTGTGATTTGGTTATTGGCAAGTTGAAACATTAATAAACTGTACATGGCATGGAGTTGCTTCTTAGTAAAAACCTGTTCAGACTTTTTAGAGATATTCCAGTGCCAGGTGACTTGGTTACTGAGATGTTTAAACATATATTCACTCTGGATAGCATAGAATTTTTTTTTTCAACGAAACCTATTCGGAGCTTTTAGATATTAGATATATACTTGTGCCATGAGACATAGTTACTGATATGTTGAAACATTTATACAGTCTGATAGCTTAGAGATACTTTTTTAATAAAAACCTGTTCAGACTTCTTAGATACATACATGTGCCAGGTGACATGGTTACCAACATGTTTAATCATGTATACACCTTGGATAGTATACTCTTGCTTTTTATTAAAAACCTGTTCAGATTTGTTAAATATATACTTGTGCCAGGTGACATGGTTGCTTACATATTTAAACATGTATAAACTCTTAATAGAATAGAGTCCTTTTAAATAAAACCCCTTCAGATTTATTAGATATATTCTGTACCAGGTTACATGGTTACTGACATGTTTAAACATGTATGCACTGCAGATAGCATTCAGTTGCTTTTTAATAATAACCTGTTTGGACTTGTTAAGGTGCCCTTCCACTGGGCCGGCTGAAACGACTACAGCCGCCCGGCTACAGCCGGCCGGCTGTAGAAACAGACTCCTACAGTGCTATTATTATGTACCCCTTTCCAATGACCCGTCTACAGCCGGTCTGTCGGCCAGGCTGCCCACCTCCCGACTCGAGCCGGCTGGGCAGCACTCCTCTCCGAGCAGTCCAGCCGGCAGGTCGGTACGATTTTTCTGCGTTTCTTAACTCAGTAGTGTTGTTTTTCCAGTTTCAATTTGTGATGGATGATTTGAAATTAATAGAATTAGTTCGTAAGCATAAATGTTTGTACGATTCCAAAGATCAGTATTATAAGGATACACTTATAAGAGACAATGTGTGGAAAGAAATTTCAGAAGGAATGGAGCAAACACGTGAGTATTATATAATTTATTTGATATTATGGGTTACATTTTGATATCTAGTGAGTAGATAATTTAGTGTTTATCAGTTCTTGTAACATGATTCCTTTGCCATGAAACGGATCCATCAAGACTATTGAAATAATCAGTAAACCTGTCTCTTGTTGAAAACCCTTCAAGGTTTCCAAAACCACCACCTGCTCTTATAGGTATGAGATTTTCTGTAGGCATATTATCCAGTTGTGGATTTCCAAAAAAACAAACACAGTCCTTTTCTCAGCTGGGGTTATTGGATGTTTTATAAAATGGCTTGGTTTGCCAGATATTTCAGTTTCAATCAGTGAGAGAATGTAATTAAATTGAGCTATATTTACTCGGAAGAATTTTCTAAATATATATTCGTCCTTTAAAAGGTGTCTTTCAATCAATATCCTTTGACATCCTTGTTCTTTTCGAGATGTGAAAAGTTCATGTGGAGATGACCTTTCTAACTCTGCTTGCATCACTAAACAACATTCTTCTTCTTCTTCCTCTTCCGCCAAGAGGTATTGAAGAAGTACGTCCTCACTTGCATGTGCCATTATTGAAACTGACTCCTACACCGGCCACAGTCGTTGTAATGGAATCTGTATCGACGGCTATAGCCCATCCGGTTATAGCCGTCGACTTTAGCCGGGCGGCTGTAGTCGTTTCAACCGGCCCAGTGGAAGGGCACCTTTAGATATATTCCTGTGCCATTTGACTTTGTCTCTGACATGTTTAAACATGTACAATCTCTGGATACCATAGAGTTGCTTTTTAATAAAAACCTGTTCAGACTTGTTAGACGTAGACTTGTGCCAGGTGACTTGGTTCCTGACATGTTTAAACATGTATGAACTCTGAATAGAACAGAGTTGCTTTTTAATAAAATCCTGTTCAGACTTGTTAAATATATTCTTGTGCCAGATGACATGGTTACTGACATGTTTAAACATGGATAAACTCTGGAGAGCATAGAATTGCATTGTAATAAAAACCTCTTCAGACTTCTTAGATTTTCTTGTGCCATGTGTCATTAAGACTTACATGTTTAACCATGTATACACTGCTGGTAGCATAGAGTTGCTTTTTAATAGAAACTTGTCAAGACTTGCTAGATATATACTTGTGCCAAGTGACATGGTTACTGACATGTTTAAACATGTATAAACTCTGGCTAGCATACAGTTTTTATTAAAAAGCAACTCATTGCTAAGCAGATGGTATACATGTTTAAACATGTCACTAAGCGCGTCACCTGGCACAAGTATATATCTAACAAGTCTGAACATTTTTTATTAAAAAGAAACTCTTTGCTATCCAGATTGTATATATATTTCAACGAGTCAGTAACCATGTCACCAGGCACAAGTAAATATCTAAAAACTCCTAATAGGTTCGTTTTCTAAACAAGCAATTCTAAATTAACCAGAATGTATACAGGTTTTAACATGACATTCACCATGTCACCTGTCAAAAGTATATATCTAACAAGCCTTAACAGGTATTTATCAAAAAGCAACTCTATGCTATCAGCAGTGTATACATGGTTATAAACATGTAAGTATATCTAAGAAGCCTGAAGAGGTTTTTATTACAATGCAACTCTATGCTATCCAGAGTTTATACATGTTTAAACATGTCAATAACCATGTCATCTGGCACAAGAATATATTTAACAAGCATGAACAGGATTTTATTAAAAAGCAACTCTATTTTATTCAGAGTTCATACATGTTTAAACATGTCAGGAACCAGGTCACCTGGCACAAGCCTATATCTAACAAGTCTGAACAGGTTATTATTAAAAAGCTACTGTATTTGCAGTATATATATGTTTAAACATATCAATAACAATTTAACCTTCACAAGTATATAACTAACAATTCTGAAAAGGTTTTTATTAAAACGCAACTCTATGCTATCCACAGTTTATATATGTTTAAACATGTCAGTAACCATGTAATCTGGCACAGAATATATCTAACATGTCTGAAGGGGTTTTTATTTAAAAGAACTCTATTCTATTAAGGGTTTATTCATGTTTAAACATGTAAGTAACCATGTCACCTGGCACATGTATATATCTAGCAAGTCTGAACAGGTTTTTATTAAAAGGTATATCTATGTTATCATATTATATAACTGTTTCATCATGTTAGTAACCATGTCACCTGGCACAACTATATATCTAATATCTGAAAAGTCTAAATAGGTGTCTTTGGAAAAAAAATCTATACTATCCAGAGTGAATACATGTTTAAACATCTCGGTAACCAAGTCACCTGGCACTAGAATATATCTAACAAATCTGAATAGGTTTTTATTAAAAAGCAACTCCATGCTATGTACATTTTATAAATGTTTCAACTTGCCAATAACAAAGTCACAAGGGACAAGTATATAATCTGAACATGTTTTTATTAAAAAGCAACTGTATGCTGTCTGCAGTGAATACATGTTTAACCATGTCAGTAACCATGGAACCTGGCACAAGAATATATCTAACAAGTCTGAAAGATTTTTATTAAAAAGGACTATATTCTATCCAGAGTTTATACATGTTTAAACATGTCAGTAACCATGTCACTTGGCACAAGGATAAATTCAACAAGTCTGAACTGGATTTTGTTAACAAGCAACTCTATGCTAGCCAGAGTTTATATATGTTTAAGCATATCAGTCACCGTGTCACCAGGCACAAGTATATACCTAAGAAGTCTAAACGGGTTTTTGTTAAAAAGCAACTCTATGCTATCCACAGTTTATACATGTTTAAACATGTCAGTCACCATATAACCTGGCACAAGTATATATCTAACAAGTCTGAACAGGTTTTTATTAAAAAGCAACTGTATGCTATCTGCAGTGCAGACATGTTTAAACATGTCAGTAACCAAGTCACCAGGCACAAGTATATACCTAACAAGTCTGAACAGGTTTTTACTAAAAAGCATCTCTATGCTATCCAGAATTTATACATGTTTGAACATGTCACCAAGCAAGTCACCTGGCACTAGTATATATCTAAGAAGTCTATACAGGGTTTTATTGAAAAGAAACTCTTTGATATCCAGATTGTGTAAATGTTTCAACAAGTCAGTAACCATGTCACCTAGCACAAGTATATATCTTAAAGGTCTGAATAGGTTTCTTTGAAAAAAAATTGTATACTCTCCTGGCACAAGTATATATCTAACAAGATTAAACAGGTTTTTATTATATAACAAGTCTGAAGGGGTTTTTATTAAAAAGGACTCTATTCTATTCAATGTTTATACATGTTAAACATGTAAGTAACCATGTCACCTGTCACAAGTATATATTTAACAAATCTGAACAGGTTTTTAATAAAAAGCAAGTCTATACTATCCAAGGTGTATACATGATTAAACATGTCAGTAACCATGTCACCTGGCACATGTATATATCTAACAAGTCTGAACAGGTTTTTATTAAAAAGTATCTCTAAGCTAACAGATTGTATAAATGTTTCAACATATCAGTAACCATGGCACCTGGCACAAGTATATATCTAATATCCTAAAAGTCCGAATAGGTTTCTTTGAAAAGAAGAGGGTCTACTCCCTTTATATTATTATTATTATTATTATTATTATTATTATTATTATTATTATTATTATTATTATTATTATTATTATCATTATTATTATTATTATTATTATTATATGTTATTTTTATTATTGGTATTTTTACTTTTTTAATATTAATGTGATTAATATCATTGTAGATTTTTGCAATTTTCATTTCTCATATTTAGCCTTCTGGACCTGACTTCTGTAACCACCTAAGGTCCCCAGCTGGAAATTAATCGTCTGCAGTCTGTATTTTTTCTATTGTTATCATTTTTAATATATATATATATATATATATATATATATATATATATATATATATATATATATATATAAATATATATGCACATACATATATATATTTTACCATTATTCTCCATATAATTACTGTCATTACCATTATTATGAATTCTATTTTTTCTTCTTCTTCAGCAACTGTGTGAATACTGCCGATTATTATTTTTATCATGTTTATCTTATGTATCTACATTGTGTGTATTGTATTTGTATATTCCATGTATATGGCTCTGAGCCGCAATAAAGGATATTATTATTATTATTATTATTATTATTATTATTATTATTATTATTATTATTATTATTATTATTATTATTATTATTATTCAACATGCGTTCAAGACTGTTAAATGAGTTAAAGAATAACAGAGGAATTAAGCCTACTTTACGAATTCGTGATGTTGTTTCAGCATACACTTGGCCGTTGATTACAATGCTGCTCAAATTGAGAAACAGTAAATAAAAGGAAAATTTTCGTGGATTTTCAGACACAAATGAAGGCAATGTTCTCATTATCTCAGTGAATTTCCCTTTTTTCTCACCTGTACTGCAGTATATACACCTTTTCTATGATGTTTACCTAAAGAATCATATTAATAAACGATGTCATCATGTGGCCAGCTCCCTGAAATTTATAGTAATAATAATCTATATATATAAAACTGGATGGATGTATGTATTTGTGCCTGTATGTTCCAGCATAACTCTGAAACGCATTGAGCAATTTCAACCAAACTTGATATACATATTATGACTTACTATCTGGGAAAGAAAACTGTGGGGGGTAAGACATCACTGGCACCATGGGAGGGTGGTTGGAAAGGGGGGGGGTGACATGTAAAAATAACCGAAAATGACAGATAAAAGGGCCTAATCCAAAGTTTTTGAGGTTGCTGAGATGAGTACTGACACTCCTGATGCCATTTGAGTCCAAGTTCGACCCCGATAGGAAGGGGTGGGTGAGGGGTGGGAAGGGTTGATATGTAAAAAAAAAATAAAAGTCAGATATTAGTGTCTAATCCATAGTTTTTGAGATCACAGAGGTGAATTGTGACACCCTGGATGCCATTTAAGCCCAAGTTCAGCCCAGATAGAAAAGGTTGGGGGGTGGGTTGAGAAGAGGTGAAAAATAAAATGTCAAAAGCATAGTTTTCAAGGCCGCTGCGATAAATAGTGACACTCCAGATGCTCTTTAAGTCCAAGTTCAGCCTTGATAGGAATTGGGGGCGGGGGTGAGAAGCGGTGAAATATAAAATGTCAAAAATACTGAGCAATGTAAATGAGGCAACTATCTTAACAGGAAAGGGAGAGAGAGAGAGAGAGAGAGTGGATGTTTGTGTGAGAGAGAGAGAGAGAGAGAGAGAGAGAGAGAGAGAGAGAGAGAGAGTTCTTTGGTTGTCATTCAGTTCCGGTTTGGTCAGGTAATAATAATAATAATAATAATAATAATAATAATAATAATAATAATAATAATAATAATAATAATAATAATAATAATAATAATAATAATGATAATGGAAGTTTGAAAATCTTCAGGTTTTGACCAGGAAAATCTTTTACGGATTTCAGAACATCCAGTGAAAAAAAATTTAGTGCATTCGTTAACAGTTACCTTAGTTTATGCTTAAAAATTAAACAAAACGATAATAAATTTGAATGAAAGAAAACAAATTCATGTTACACTAATCTAATATTATGGAACACAGTATATTTGTCTTTATCAGTTGTTTCTTCAAAGTTTAAAACTTATGATGGGATAAATGTGATTATTCTATGTTTTGATAACTATAAGGCCATTGAATGTCGCACCAAACATAAATAAAATGGAAATTAAAAGCTTTTATTTTATGAAAAGTTTAGCCTACTCATTCCAGAAATTCTACATTGCATACAATTCTCATTTAAATATGAAAGAAATTTCTGCATCTGTAGAGACACTGGTAGTTATTTCAATGACAAAAGCATCTTACAAACTCAAGTTTGATTTTAAAACCTATTTCCTGAAACCTCACAATATTTGCAGAGGACTTGACTCAGGTCTCATGAAAAATGTCTGTCATGCCGAGATTGACGTGACTGAAAAGGTGTCTTATTTAGGTTAAAAAAAAAGTGTGGATATCTAATCGATTGTCAAAGGATTAATGAAAAATAACATAACAATTAGTATTTTTGTTTACCGTAATATCAATTACTCTGCAATGTGTTTGTAACTGGTAGTATTTTTATTCATAAAAAAGCTAATGTACGTACAAATTCTCCATCAAAATGATCACCATAAGCTATGAACATTATTATCAGCAATAAGGAGTGAGGGAATGAATGTAAAGTAAAACCGATGAAAGTGTGGAAAAAATGGATTGAAACATACGTTTTCCTCTCTGAAAAACTTGTGCTTTGAATAACTGACCTACAGTGAATGTTGATGTACTAAGTTTATTAGAGAACCGCGTTTGTCAGCATTCTGCATTAAATTCGATGTGTGTGACAAAACAAAACATCGTCCTTGGATAAACTGAAAACGAAAGAGACTCGTATTTACTTTGATGGAGCTTTATTCAACGTAAAATAAAATCAGATAAAAATGTGGTTGCAACATTGGTTAGAGCAAACAGTCAGTAGTTGCACACTGATACAACCGCACAACTTTACTAAAGCCTCCTTATTCATAACCACTTCTTCCTTCCCAAACATTTCACAAATCTAGAATGAAGGCTCCCTACTGAGGATGTCATGCAATTGGAACTTCAAAAGTTCGAGCAAAGATGCAATGTATTGCTGCATTAATACTATTCTCCTTGCATTTTAATACATTTTTATTTATATTTTAGTTTATTAATTTATTTTTTATACAGTCAGGATAACATTGAGTTGCTTTGTAATAAAAATCTGTTCAGACTTTTTAGATATATACTTGTGCCAGGTAACTTGGTTACTGACATGTTGAAACACACATAAACTGTAGATAACATGGAGTTGCTCTTTAATGAAAACCTGTTCAAAGTTTTTAGATATATTCTTTTGCCAGGTGACATGGTTACTGACATGTTGAAACATATATACAATCTGGATAGCAAAGAGCTGGTTTTTAATAAAACATGTTCAGACTTGTTAGATATGTACTTGTGCCAGGTGACTTGGTTACTGACATGTTTATACGTGTATAAACTCTGGATAGCATAGAGTTGCTTTTTATTAAAAACCTGTTCAGGCTTGATACATATATACTTCTGCCATGTGACATGAAGACTGGTATGTTTAAACATGTATAAATTCTGGATAGCAAAGAGTTACTTTTTAATAAAAAATTGTTCAGAATCGTTAGATATATACCTCTGCCTCTTGACTTGGTTACTGACATGTTGGAACATGTATAAACTGTAGGTAGAATGGAGTTGCTTTTTAATAAAGACCTGTTGAGACTTGTTAAATATATTCTTGTGCCATGTGGCATTGTTATTGACATGTTTAATCATGTATACACTGTAGAGAGCATGGATTTGCTTGTTAATAAAAACTTGTTTAGACTTGTTAGATATGTTCTTGCGTCTGGTGACTTTGTTACTGAGATATTTAAACATGTATATACTCTGGATAGCATAGAATTTTTTTTTCAAGGAAACCTATTCAGAATTTTTAGATGATTATATACTTGTGCCAGGTGACATGGTTACTTACATGTTGAAACATTTATACAATCTAGATAGCAAAGAGGTTTTTTTTTTCAATAAAAAGCTGCTCAGATTTCTTAGATGTACTAGTGATAGGTGACTTGCTTGCCGACATGTTTAAACAGTTATAAATTCAGGAGAGCATAGAGATGCTTTTTAACAAAAACCTATTCAGACTTGTTAGATATATACTTGTCCCAGTTGACATGGTTACTGACATGTTTAAACATGTTAAAAGTCTGAATAGAATATAGTCCTTTTTAACAAAAACCCCTTCAGACTTGTTAGATATATTCTTGTGCCAGGTTACATGGTTACTGACATGTTTAATGATATATACACCTTGGATAGTATAGACTTGCTTTTAAATAAAAACCTGTTCAGACTTGTTAAATATATACTTGTGCCAGGTGACATGGTTACTGACATGTTTAAACATGTTAAAACTCTGAATAGAATATAGTCCCTTTTAATGAAAACCCCTTCAGACTTGTTAGATATATTCTTGTGCCAGGTTACATCATTCTCACTGTCGGATGAATTTTCAGCATTGTCTCAGGTGCAAGAATTTTTAACATAACTTTCATTTAGATTATGGTCTTTGTATATTGTTTCATGTTTGTTCATTCTACTGTAGATCTAACCCTCTTATCTATGACGTTCCAGAGTTTATTCATAAGTAACGATAATTAGTTATTATATATATATATATATATATATAAATCATCAACACACAATCACGTGTGGAACAGAAATAAATTTCTGACTCACGTCGGGATCGAACCCAGGTCTCTCAGGTGGAAAGCAAGGGCGTTACCCACTGGGCCATACAAGTCTAAAAGAAGTTGGAACCTGAGAGCAACTGCACCCAAGGAATTACCTGGGCAAGCTAACTGCTTGCATACCAGCGAGTTTTCCCCAACTTCCCGACTCAGCAATGACCCAATAGACAACATTTCATTCGAATTATCCCTTCTGAGTGAATAAGATAGAAATCATCAACACACAAT
>JANJGK010000026.1:245969-335969 GCA_039081455.1 Macrobrachium rosenbergii
CTCTTTGCTATCCAGAATTTATGCATGTTTAAACATATCAGTCTTCATGTCACATGGCAGTAGTATATATGTAACAAGTCTGAACAGATTTTTAATAAAAAGCAACTCTATGCTATCCAGAGTTTATACATGTATAAACATGTCAGTAACCATGTCACCTGGCACAATTATATATCTAACAGGTATGAACAGGTTTTTATTAAAAAGCAACTCTATGCTGTCTGCTGTGTATAGATGGATAAACATGTCATTCTTTGTTCAAACATGTCAGTCACCATGTCACATGACACAAATATATATATCTAACAAATCTGAACAGGTTTTTTTTAAAAAGCAACTCTATGCTATCCAGAGTTTACATATGTTTAAACACATCAGTCACCGTGTTACTTGGCACAAGTATATAAGTAAAAATTCTGAACCGGTTTTTATTAAATACAACTCTACGCTATCCAGAGTTTATGCATGTTTAAACATGTCAGCCACCATGTAACCTGTCACAAGTATATATGTAACAAGTCTGAACAGGTTTTTATTAAAAACCAACTCTTTGCTATCCAGATTGTATATATGTTTCAACATGTCAGTAACCATGTCACCTGGCAAAAAAAAAATCTAAAAACTTTGATCAGGTTTTTATTAAAGAGCAACTCCATTCTATATACAGTTTATACATGTTTCAACATGTCAGTAACCAAGTTACCTGGCACAAGTATATATCTAAAAAGTCTGAACAGGTTTTTATTAAAAAGCAACTCTTTGCTAACCAGACTGTATACATGTTTAAACATGTCACTAAGCAAGTCACCTGCAACAAGTATATATCTTTCAAGTCTGAACATGTTTTTATTACAAAGAAACTCTTTGCTATCCAGATTGTATATATATTGCAACAAGTCAGTAACCACGTCACCAGGCACAAGTAAATATCTAAAAACTCCTAATAGGTTTTTTTTTTCTAAAAAAGCAATTCTAAATTAACCAGAATGTATACAGGTTTCAACATGACATTCACCATGTCACCTGTCACAAGTATGTATCTAACAAGTCTGAACAGGTTTTTTATCAAAAAGCAACTCTATACTATCTATAGTGTATAAATGTTTAAACATATCAGTATTCATGTCACATGTCACAATTACATATGTAACAAGTCTGAACAGGTTTTTATTAAAAAGCAACTGTATGCTATCCAGAGTTTATACATGTTTCCACATGTCAGTAACCAAGTGACCTGGCACAAGTATATATCTAACAAGTCTTAACAGGTATTTATTAAAAGCAACTCTATGCTATCAGCAGTGTATACATGGTTATAAACATGTAAGTATATCTAAGAAGTCTGAAGAAGTTTTTATTATAATGCAACTCTATGCTATCCAGAGTTTATAAATGTTTAAACATGTCAATAACCATTGTACACATGGTTAAACATGTCATTCTTCGTTTAAACATGTCAGTCACCATGTCACCTGACACAAGTATATATCTAACAAGTCTGAAAAGTTTTTATTAAAAAGCAATTCTATGCTATCTACAGTGTATACATGTTTAAACATGTCAGTAACCGAGTCACATCGCACAAGTATATATCTAACAAGTCTGAACAGGTTTTTATTACAAAGCAGCTATGCTATCCAGATTTTACACAAGATTAAACATTTTAGTAACCAACTTACCTGTCACCAGTATACATCTAACACTCTGAACAGGTTTTTATTAAAAAGCAATTCTATGCTATCCACAGTTTATACATGTTTAAACATGTCGGCAACCATGTCACCTAGCACAAGTATATATCTAACAAGTGTGAACAGGTTTTTATTAAAAAGCAACTCAATGCTACCCAGAATGTATACATGTTTAAACATGTCAGTAACCAAGCCACCTGGCACAAGTATATATCTAAAAATCTGTACAGGTTTTTATTACAAAGCAACTCTATGTTATCCAGATTGTATAAAAAAATAAATTAATAAACTAAAATATAAATAAAAATGAATTAAAATGGAAGGAGAATAGCATTAATGCAGCAATACATTGCATCTTTGCTCGAACTTTTGAAGTTCCAATTGCACGATATCCTCAGTAGGGAGGCTTCATTCTAGATTTGTGAAATGTTTGGGAAGGAAGAAGTGGTTATGAATAAGGAGGCTTTAGTAAAGTTGTGCGGTTGTATCAGTGTGCAACTACTAACTGTTTGCTCTAACCAATGTTGCAACCACATTTTTATCTGATTTTATTTTACGTTGAATAAAGCTCCATCAAAGTAAATACGAGTCTCTTTCGTTTTCAGTTTATCCAAGGACGATGTTTTGTTTTGTCACACACATCGAATTTAATGCAGAATGCTGACAAACGCGGTTCTCTAATAAACTTAGTACATCAACATTCACTGTAGGTCAGTTATTCAAAGCACAAGTTTTTCAGAGAGGAAAACGTATGTTTCAATCCATTTTTTCCACACTTTCATCGGTTTTACTTTACATTCATTCCCTCACTCCTTATTGCTGATAATAATGTTCATAGCTTATGGTGATCATTTTGATGGAGAATTTGTACGTACATTGGCTTTTTTATGAATAAAAATACTACCAGTTACAAACACATTGCAGAGTAATTGATATTACAGTAAACAAAAAAACTAATTGTTATGTTATTTTTCATTAATCGATTAGATATCCACACTTTTTTTTTTTTAACCTAAATAAGACACCTTTTCAGTCACGTCAATCTCGGCATGACAGACATTTTTCATGAGACCTGAGGCAAGTCCTCTGAAAATATTGTGAGGTTTCTGGAAATAGGTTTTAAAGTCAAACTTGAGTTTGTAAGATGCTTTCGGCAATGAAATAACTACCAGTGTCTCTACAGATGCAGAAATTTCTTTCATATTTAAATGAGAATTGTAGGCAATGTAGAATTTCTGGAATGAGTAGGCTAAAGTATTCATAAAATAAAAGCTTTTAATTTTCATTTTATTTATGTTTGGTGCGAAATTCAATGGCCTTACAGTTATGAAAGCAGAATAATCACATTTATCCCATTATAAGTTTTAAACGTTGAAGAAACAACTGATAAAGACAAATATACTGTGTGCCATAATATTAGATTAGTGTCGCATAAATTTTGTTTTCTTTCATTCAAATTCATATACGTTTTCTTTATTTTTTAAGCGTAAACTAATGTAAATGTGGCCGCATATCTTAATCTTTTTTAACTGAATGTTCTGAAATCCGTAAAAAATTTTCCTGATCAAAACCTGAAGATTTTCAAACTTTTATTATTATTATTATTATTATTATTATTATTATTATTATTATTATTATTATTATTATTATTATTATTATTACCTGACCAAACTGGAACTGAATAACAATCAAAGAACTCTCTCTCTCTCTCTCTCTCTCTCTCTCTCTCTCTCTCTCTCTCTCTCTCTCTCTCTCTCTCTCTCTCTCTCTCTCTCTCTCTCCTTTTCTGTTAAGATAGTTGCCTCATTTACATTGATCAGTATTTTTGACATTGCATATTTCACATTTTATATTTCACCGCTTCTCACCCCGCCCCCTTCCTATCTGGGCTGAATTTGGACTTAAAGAGCATCGGGAGTGTCACTATTTATCGCAGCGGCCTTGAAAACTATGCTTTTGACATTTTATTTTTCACCCCTTCTCAACCCACCCCCCAGCCTTTTCTATCTGGGCTGAACTTGGGCTTAAATGGCATCCAGGGTGTCACAATTCATCTCAGTGATCTCAAAAACTGTGGATTAGACACTAATATCTGTCTTTTTTTTTTTTTTTTTTTTTTTTTTACATATCAACCCTTCCCAGCCCTTCTCACCCACCCCTTCCAATCGGGGTCGAACTTGGACTTAAATGGCATCAGGAGTGTCAGTACTCATCTCAGCAACCTCAAAAACTTTGGATTAGACCCTATTATCTGTCATTTTCGGTTATTTTTACATGTCACCCCCACCCTTCCCACCCACCCTCCTTTGGTGCCAGTGATGTCTTACCCCCCACAGTTTTCTTTCCCAGATAGTAAGTCATAATATGTATACCAAGTTTGGTTGAAATTGCTCAATGCATTTCAGAGTTATGCTGGAACATACAGGTACAAACACACACATCCATCCACTTATATATATATATAGATTATTATTACTATAAATTTCAGGGCGCTGGCCACACGATGACATCGTTTATTGATATGATTCTTTGGGTAAACGTCCTAGAAAAGGGTTATATAATGCAGTGCAGGTGAGAAAAAAGGGAAATTCACTGAGATAATGAGAACATTGCCTTCATTTGTGTCTGAAAATCCATGAAAATTTTCCTTTTATTTACTGTTTCTCTATTTGAGTAGCATTGTAATCAACATCACGAATTCGTAAAGTAGGCTTAATTTGTTTGTTATCCTTTAACTCATTTAACAGTCTTGAGCACCTGTTGAATCTTCTTCTTCTTCTTCTTCTTCGCCTTTAACGTGCATTTTTCCCATTATTATATGGGGTAATAATAATAATAATAATAATAATAATAATAATAATAATAATAATAATAATATCCTTTATTGCGGCTCAGAGCCATATACATGGAATATACAAATACAATACACACAATGTAGATACATAAGATAAACATGATAAAAATAATAATCGGCAGTATCCACAGACTTGCTGAAGAAGTAAAAAAAATAGAATTCATAATAATGGTAATGAGAGTAATTATATGGAGAATAATGGTGAAATATATATATATATATATGTATGTATATATATGTATATACTGTATATATATATATATATATATATATATATATATATATATATATATATATATATACATATATATATATATATATATATATATATATATATATATATATATATATATATATTAAAAATGATAACAACAGAAAAAATACAGACTGCAGACGATTAATTTCCAGCTGGGGATCTTAGGTGGTTACAGAAGTCAGGTCCAGAAGGCTAAATATGAGTATTGAAAATTGCAAAACTCTACAATAATAATAATAATAATAATAATAATAATAATAATAATAATAATAATAATAATAATAATAATAATAATAATAATAATAATAATAATATGAAGGGAGTAGACCCTCTTTTAAAAGCGAATCATAAGGAAGATAGAAAAGATACTATATAAGATAAATTCGCATAATACAGCCATCCTTTTTAATAATAATAATAATAATAATAATAATAATAATAATAATAATAATAATAATAATAATAATAATAATAATGACAGATTCTGGAGATGACACTTCATAATTGCAAAAACAGAGAATAAATCATTTCAGGAAGAAACTCCTCATTATTCCATCTTTCCCACAATTAAGATTTTCTTCTTGCCTCACTGCTTAGGATGCTTTGTATGATCGAATTGTTGCTGTTTCTCAGTCAGGTGTTTTTTAAATTATCCAGGCGGTTTTCTATGAACATCTGTGTGGCGGAGTGACAGCGAGGAGTGTTAGTGAGGCGTCTCAGAATGTCACTGTGAACAACAGTGGTACGTCTCATGGTCTCTCGGGTCTAGTTCGTCCAAAGGGAAAACCCATATATACTGTAGCAGTACGAGCGGAAGAGCAGCAGTTTCGTGTCTCGGTGACAGAGGGCAAACGTCCTTGCAATCATGTTGCCAGTTGCACATAGTTTACGACGCCTCTGTTCTGTGTCTGCCGTATCTTTTAGATAGTCCGTGATAATGTGGCCCAAATAGGAGGGAAATTCATGCATGAATTCCGGACGATAATTTCCGAGGAAAATTTGTGGTTCTGCAATATGCTCAAGTTATCTAGGGAGCAGCGACGTACACTGGGTCTTAGTTTCGTTGTATAAGATATGAAATTCCTCTGCATATTGGCGGCAGGAGACCTTGCACTGATGGGGAAATCAGAACCATATCGTCGGCGTGACAGAAGTTGTTTATTGTTGTTTCGTTGATAGTGCATCCGATTGGGAGTGAGTTCAGTTTGACATTCAGGGCATCTGTGTACGTGTTAAACAGGTATGGAGAGAGAATGCCCCATTGCCGGAGCCCTTTTAGGGAGCCGAAGGTGTGCGGCAATACGTTACCCCATTTGACACAGAATTGCTGTGTGAAGAACCAACAACATAACATGCCAATTAGATATAGAGGTGTGCCTCGTTTGTGCAGATTCAGGATGAGCTTCGGGTAGTTTACTCCGTCAAATGCTTTTCTCACATCTACAAAACATAGGAAAACAGGAGAGGCTGATGATATGTAATAGATCAGCAATTCTTTCAGGATGTAGATGCAGGTGTCGGTTGAGTGGTTTGCTTTAAAGCCGAACTGATTGTCAGTAGTGTGTAGAAAGGGGAGAAGTCTCACTAGAAGAACGGACTCAAGTATCTTCGACGCAATTGTAGTAATTGCAATCGGGCGATAATTGGCGAGGTCAGCTGCATCCTTTAGCTTCTTTTTTATTAATGGTATTAAGTGAACTAAGAGTATGGAGTCTGGGAGAAACTGGCGAAATATACACGCATTGAATAGAGCAGCTAGCAAAATTTAAATTATCGGATGGCAGAACTTGAAAGCTTCAGCAGGCAGACCATCGTAGCCGGGCGATTTATTATTAGGCAGGTTGTTTATGGCATCGCTGCTGTTACCTGGCGTAACACGACCGGAGAAATGAAACTGAATATTATCAGTAAGGAGGTTATTTACATCCCTTCGAGAGTCTTGATTGTTTATGCTATTAAAGATAGTACTGAAGCGATCGCCCCACATTCTTGCGATAGCCTCATCACCGATGGCATCTCCTACTCTCTATGATAGCTTTTTAGCTTTGGGATTTAGGAATTTCATGTCTTTCCAAACGCGAGGGTAATCGCCAGATTCTAATTTCCTAGACATTGCATCAGCTCTTAGTTGCTCTTCATTCAGTCTGCAGTGCTTAAGTGCAAGTTTGAACTGCGCTCTCGCCTGCCTCATTAGCTGTGCAAAGTGTCCTTCCCTCGGGCTACCATTTTGCCTCCACAGTAGAAACATTTCTCGTGAAGGTGTATAAAGATCTTTAATCTAGTCATTCCATCCAGGTAGTACATTACGAGAGTTGCCTTGACTAGATCTAAAGGTATTCCTGCCGGAGGCCAGCATATAGGAAATTATATTCGAATGGAATTCTTTTAGATCTCCCCTGTGATTGCCATTTCTGCCTTTGCATTAGTGCACAGTAAGGCGTCTGCCGGTTGAACTATTGACCGCAGCCTGGTTTCCGTGGTTTCCCTAAAGGATCTGGTTTTCTGATGGTTTTTTAAATCCTAGTTAACAGCAGGTGGGCGATCAGTTAGGGGGTTCATGGCAGGAAGGGATGGGGTACTGAATGACACCTTTAAGGGGATGTGATCATAGCCCTTTGCAAGATCGTAGCGAATGTTGCATGTCACAACAGAATCATGAAGTTGAGGGGACGTGATGCAGTGGTCCAGCCAGGAGGTTGTAATTGTGTCCGTTCTATTTTGTGCATAGGTATAGGAGGAGGAAGGGAGGATCATTACATCGCTAATTTGCAGCGCGTGATGTTGACAGAAGCGAGTAGGTTCGTTATAAAATTGTTTTCTGGGGTGAGAATTAAGGTCCCCAATTATACAAATATGATCAGCAGCAGAATCGTGAATAATGCCGTGTAACTCACCTAGGATCATGCAGTACCGATCAAAATTGTTGTTATTTTCCCAACGCATATAAACATTAATAATTAGGATCTTAGAGACCCCTACTGTCACTTGAAGCCCCAGTAATCTATCAGTCCATTAGGTCAATACATTCACCATATTGTCCAACGATTTGTGCCCCAGAAAAGAAAGGCCCCTTTCGGTTGACTGGCTACGATGTGATCTGTCACTTGCATCGATGAGGTCGAGAAAGCTCTGAAGTCTTCATGCACTGAATCGCACATGGCAAGGTCATGAGGCCAGGGGAGCGTTTCTTGTAATGCAATGATGCCTTTGAAGTTTTTGCTGCACATGTTTAGAGGAGGAATGTTTGACCTGAGGCCAAAAATATTCCAAGAGATTATATCCAATGTATCCACAGCAATTTACGAAGAAGGGAAATGAAGGAGTTGATCATTTGGGTGGATGGGGGTGGGCTGGCCAGCGGGGTTGGGCATTCACTAGCCGTGGGAGGTTGACTGGCACTTGTGGTAGAGGGCAAGCCTAAGCCTAAACCCCTGTTTGGGGTGTCAGTAAGTTCCCCTGTGGGGGGCTGGTGTTGGTCCCGGGTTAGGTTGTATCTTGAGACTTTTATAGTAGGACCGAAATTCTCACCTTTGAGAACATCGAGATGTTGAAATAGGCAGGTAATCCTGTAGGCCATTGTATGGGAGTTCGTGGGTGATAAGAGGGTCGGAGCCCGTGAGAAACTTGACTCTCTCTGCTATGGCGTCTAGCTTCACCGATGAGCGTAAATTGTGAATCACAATGTGACATCTCTTCTCAGGTTTCGGGCGAGGTGATTCACGAATGACGGGCTCCGGTCCAGCGGACAATCGAGATGTTCGTTTCTTTTTTCTACTTTGTTTGTGTCTGCCAGCCCCCAATCCCCTCATGATCATTTACATCCTCATCCACGAAGGGGGGGTTTGGCGGGGGGGTGGTGGATATAGGGTCGGAAGACTCATGAGGGCTGGTGTTCGTCACTGAAGATCTATCTTCCACCGGAGGCAGTGGGGAGGGAGGGGAGGTTGGGGGTCCATCGATCCCCTCCGACAGGTCCATACGTGATGTGGGCGCTTCATCCGAGGGAGAGGGCAGTTCCCTCAAGGGAGGGTATGTCCATCTCGACTTCGCGTCGCACCCTCACTTCTCTCATGTTGCCGTGGGAAATGCCTCACTGGAAAGAGTGAATCTTTCCTGGGGAACCTCAGAATCACTTCATTCATATGGCATCTGGTAGTAATTACAGTTGATGGAGACAACTGATCAGTATACATACATATATATATATATATATATATATATATATATATATATATATATATATATATATATATATATATATATATATATATATATATATATATATATATATACTTACTATGCACACACACACACATATATATATATAATATATATATATATATATATATATATATATATATATATATATATATATATATATATATATATATATATATATACTGTATATATATATATATATATATATATATATATATATATATATATATATATATATATATAATGTGTGTATGTAACTGTGCAATTTCAGTTTTATATAAACCTACATTTTACTGCACTTGATTTTTGTAGTAGAAAGTGGACAAAGCTGCTTCTGGCTTGTGTTGTTATATATGCATTATACTTTCCCTCTATTTTTTACTTACAGTATCCCCTGAAAAACTCGCCCAACCTTTTGTTTTCTGTGAAAGAAAACTTTTCAAATGGCTATTTGTCTGTCTGTTCACACTTTTTCTGTCCGCCCTCAGATCTTAAAAACTACTGAGGCTAGAGGGCTGCAAATTGGTATGTTGAGCATCCATCCTCCAATCATCAAACATGCCAAATTACAGCCCTCTAGTCTCAGTAGTTTTTATTTTAAGGTTAAAGTTAGACATGAACGTGCGTCTGGCAACGCTATAGGACAGGCCACCACGGCCGGCTGAGAATTTTATGGGCCGCGGAAGTGAGTTTCATACGGCATTATACGCTGTACAGAAAACTCGATGGCGCCGAAGAAACGTGTTTATTTTGTTCTGTGACAAACAATAATAGTTGTTTCCTTGTTCTCGCATAAGGAAGTTTTGCTAGACGTGTCACAGCCTGGGTCGAGTACCCTAATACAGCAATTATGGGGTCGTGGCCTTTTGGTCGACTGAAGTTCTCACGACTTCGAGGAACTCGATTTTGCGGACCGAAAGGCCATCCGATTTTGTAAATGGCTGAAATGGTTCCGAGGCTGAAGGTATTTGCTATATGCCAGTGACAGTTTCAATTTTACCTCTCTCTCTCTCTCTCTCTCTCTCTCTCTCTCTCTCTCTCTCTCTCTCTCTCTCTCTCTCTCTCTCTCTCTCTCTCTCTCGCACAACCACACTTATAAATATACGCACACTTATTGGTTAACTTTTGTTTTGGAAACGGAAAATATTGTTATCCTCTCTCATCTTTCACTCTCTCTCTCTCTATCTCTCACAAATGCACAAACACACACACACACACGAAAACACACACGCACACAAACACCCAACTACAAATACACACATAAACTTATTCATTTTTGTTTTGTAAACTGAGAATATTGCTATTCTTTCTCTCATGACAATTTCCGTAGTAATGGCTATATCCTTCCCGATGCGCCAAGTACCTACAGTAGCAGTGCCATTCCCCTGCCGCCGCCTTCTTTTAAATTTTGATATTGTATTGGGAATGAGGATTGCAGAATTGCTCTCGGGAAGAATTTTGCCGAACCATACAACTTTTTTTTTGATCCATAATGAACTCTTGATTTCATTTTTCTGTTCGGAAGTTTAGTGACGCATAAAACATCAGTCATACTGTTGCATGTTTCTTTAAAGCTTTCCATTGCAAGAGTTCCCCGTCGGAAATTTCTTCTCCTTCCACTGTTTATCCATGTTTTTTTTTTTTTTTATCGTTATGATCTCATTTTTGAGAAATACAATTGTGGTATTATTGCCGTCCGTACAATGAGCTTATAATACTGATGAAGAAAATGATGTTTACAACAGGGATTGTGATGATAATTAAAGCGGAACAGAGTTCCTTTTCCTTTAGGCACATCGTGAATATTACTTACTAAATTGTTAGTTCGTTTCCTAATAATTGATCTCCTCTTCCTGTATTTCCCTTACCTTCTGTTACTTCTTTCGAATAATCACCATAATATTCTTCGGAAGCTTGAATCCCAAGACAATGGCCCCAGTGGTGGGCTTGTTCTTCTGAATAATAATAATGATAATAATAATAATAATAATAATAATAATAATTTAACAAATGGAAAGGCCTCTCCATTAAACAATCCGTTGCCGTGAACAGTGACTGTAAGCATATCTCATCTTTCATTTTCTTACAGATCCAATATTCACTGAGAAAAACTGAGTGTAGTTTACGGGCAATTTAATGTTCGGTGCAGTCATAAGTATTTTTGTATACCTGACAATACTCCCGAATTAAAATGAATCTGTATAACAGTTCAAGGATAGTTTGCTCTCTGCAGAACAAATTTATTCCAGCATTCTGTCTAGCATACCACCCGGTAGGTGCATAGTACCGTCAGTGTACCTCACGTTGTGCACTGTAGGCATTACTAAAGGTTCTTTGCAGCGTCCCTTCCCTTCGGCCCCTAACTGCAGCCCCTTTCATTCCTTTTACTGTAGGCTCCATACATTCATATTCTCTTTCTTCCATCTTGCGATCCACCCTCTCTTAACACTTGTTTCAAAGTGCAACCGTGAGGTTTTCCCCCCTGTTACACCTTTCAAACCTACCTTCTCTCAGTATCCCTTCCAGTGCTGAATGACCTTGTAGATCCCAGTGCTTGGCCTTTGTCATGAACTCTGTATTCCATTCCATTCCAGTCTGTGGAGCATACCAGCAAGTCTCACCGAACTTCCCGACTCAGCAGTGACCCCGTTGATAGCATTTCATTCGAATTCTCCTTCTGAGTGAATGAGATAGCAGTACTCAACATACAATCACGTGTGGAACACAAATCAGTTTCTGACTCAACTCGTGATCAAATTCAGTGGGGTTCATCTGGTAGTGCCCTCGACTTTCAACTGAAAGACCTGGTCTCGATCCTGATGCGAGTCAGGACTTTAAACACACACACACACACACATATATATATATGTATGTATATATATATATATATATATATATATATATATATATATATATATATATATATATATATATATATATATATATACATATATATATGTGTGTGTGTGTGTTTGTATTTACATATTTCTCTTCCACACAGTATTGTGTGTTGATTACTGATATATATATATATATATATATATATATATATATATATATATATATATATATATATATATATATATATAATTTCTTATTGCATCATGATCATAACCACATTGTTTCACTGTCATGTTTGGTCATATTGTAATGTGAAGCAAATTCAGCGATTTTGTTTTTGTTGTGATTTTTCATAAGTAAATTAATACGTCTTGACAGACAGTTTTACTTTTGTATTCTTGACTCAGAACCATCGCGATATATAGCGGGCCATAGACGATCCAATATGCTTGTTCAACATCATGCTTAATCATGCAATGCTACACATTCGTCAAGCACGTCATATCAAGCCTCAGTTGTTGTGTGTACTCGTGGGGGACGAACATGAGCAGGGGCGGCTCTAGGGTTTCCTGCGCCCTAGGCTAATATTTTAATTTGCGCCCCCAGGTCCACCAGCTAGGAGATCTGGGGTGAGCAGTAGTCAGTAGCTCCCCATTGGGTGACATTTCGGGATAGTTTAATTGTAAATCCAGCTACCAAATATTAAGTTGAAATGCATTATGCGCACACACAAACACACACACACACACATACATATATATATATATATATAATCAGAAAGCTACAAACGTCCTTTAATATCCAATTGACTCTACCTCGGAAGTAATATATTTTCATATATGTTACCGAAGGGGAATTTTTAGTTGATAATAAGTCCACCGTCCCGTGGGGTCGAACCAGCGACGGACGAGGAATCAGGACTACAGTGACACACTAACCAGTATATATGAAAATATATTACTTCCGAGGTAGAGTGAATTGGATATTAAAGGACGTTTGTAGCTTTCTGATTGTATATGAATCACGGTGATGTGATAAATAGTCATATATATATATATATATATATATATATATATATATATATATATATATATATATATATATATATATATATACATATATATATATATATATATATATATATATATATATATATATATATATATATATATACTGTATATATATATATATAATATATATATATATATATATATATATATATATATATTAAATCTAGGTTGAAATTTACAACAATTCCATCATTATTTTTTAATATGTAACCATTGCAAGGGCAATTTTGATGCCTATAAAGATATATTAGACAATTAATGTATTCATAACATTTTATTGAAAATGGCATTAAATAGAGCAAAACAATGATTTTTGCTTATAATCTATTTAAAAAAATTTTATTTAATAAGGAAATGTGCATCTGATAGTGAAATTATGATTGAGTATATAACAATCAATTATAAACATATGAAAATGAATGTTTTGAGTTATTTCTTTAAAACTTCAATCAGGGATAAGAAGAAAATGTAAGTGGTGAAGAAAATCTGACTCATTTTCCTTCCATTTGAGTGTATCCTTAGCTGAAAAAGGGGGAAAAAATAAAACATGGCCTCTACAACATTTTTTCATTCATTAATAGAACAAATCTTAAGTAACTAAAATCCCCTAACTAAACTATTAAAGAAAAAAGACTAGAATTCAATGTACTGAAAGGAACTGAAAGCTATGTACGTAGAAAACGTATAATATTAATCTCAGTTATTGAAGAGAATGTGATATTCTCTTCATAACTACGAACTGAATTATTAACAAAAAGACTAGAAATCAAAGTAGTGAGAATAATTAATAATTCTGAAGTAAACATGAAGATAACTCAGAAACAATTGTTTAAATTTTATATTATTAGGAACTGTTTACAATTACAACTTTCAATTGTAATTGTAACTTTATACTAAAATTTATCAATATCTGTCAATTGCAGAAATGAGAAATTCAATTTTAGTGAGCACTGAGTCTTTCTAGATTGTTGGCTACAACTACAGATAACTAAAAATGTGCTTTCCGTGCCTTTTTCTTGGCAAAATCAGCCACTAGATTCTTTAGATCAACTTCTGTGCGATCTCGTTCTCAATAGAGACCATAGCTAGACCTACAAGTCTTTCTTCTGTCATTGTAGACCGCAAATACGTCTTAATTAATTTTAATTTTGAGAAGCTCCTCTCGCCGCTCGCCACAGTAACAGGCAAAGTTAGCAGAATGTTGGGTACACTGTGAACCAGCCCTTGTTCACAAATGAACTTTAAAACATCCAGGGGAATGACAGTGTCAGGCTGAAGGCGGCGTGCAACTGCCTGAAGTTCATGACACAAGTCAGTGGCGTCTATGTCCTTGCTTTCTCCATCTCGTAGTGCTTTTTTTTATGTATAATTGTTATAATTGTTCTGTATATATATAATTGCTTTGCATATATATTTATTTGTTTATTTATTTATTTATTTATTTAGTTCCCAGTTCTTGCGCCCCCTTCATTCTTGCGCCCTAGGCGACTGCCTAGTTTCGCCTTATACGAGCCGGCCCTGAACATGAGCAAGCTCGCTTGCGCTGCGATAATTATCGCTTTAAAAGGCGACACTGTAAAAGTGAAAAGAAAAATAAAGGCTTGGATGAAAGGGTGGCTCAAGAAAAGGCCAAGGTTTTCCCGCGAGACACTATTAAAGGAACTTGTGATGTCATCACCCGAGGATTATAAAAATTTTTTAAGGATGGATAATGGAACTTTCTCCGAGTTATTGGGATTAGTAACACCATACATTGTAAAACAGGATAACAGTATGAGAGATGCCATACCGCCATGTCAGAGACTTTCAAGTACTCTGCGGTCCCTTGCCACAGGCCAAACTTTTCAAGACTTGAAATTTACTACCCGCATATCTGCACAGAGCCTTGGCAAAATTATACTGGAGACATGCAGTGCGATAATAATAAAGGTGCTCAAAGACAACATTAAGATAAGAATGCATCTGGTTGGCAAATTTTACCTTTTCTCTCTTGCATTCAGTAAAAGTACGTTATTTATATTTTGCATAATATATACAATATATAGATATAAACATATTGTACAATGTATATATATATATATATATATATATATATATATATATATATATATATATATATATATATATATATATATATATATATATATATATATATTCTTACAACGGTGGTCTAGTATAAGGAACAAATGAAACGTGAAATTTTTATAATGATATTTAATAGACTTGAGGTAGATGAAAAGTTTTTTTTTTAGATAATAAAAATTGCAAAACGATTCTGAAATGTAACATAACTCTGCTCATTTTACCTCTTTTAGCCAATATTTCCTTCACAAGAAAATAACAGATAATGTGTTCCTCTCATCTTTGACCTAAATTTGAAAAGAAAAAATATTTAGATGATAATAGAATACGACATAGGCTACAGTAACAACACTGCTTGCCATGTAACAAAGAAAATATGAAATTCGTATTCAGAAACATCTACGGTAATTCATTAAGGTGTAATCTTTTCATGAAACAATAATAATAGACCTATTGTTAAGAATGCTTCATCAATTTACAATCGATACTAGAGATCGTTGAAAAACTCCATAAAATTAGCTGGTGTAGGCATGTTCCTACCAGTGACATTTTGAACAGTGACATTTCCCCTTTGCATCACTGCAGGAATAATGTTGAAAGAATTCCCCGAGTGACCGTCAAAAGAAGGTGCTGATGATCTTTGTTGGTGGGCATTCGGCTCAATTATTTTGACCGAGAGTCTGTGAAGTGAACCTAAGCTTCCTTCAAAGAGGATGTCATTTATCGCCTTTTTGGCGTACATTTGCTGTTCCTCATGAAGTTTTTTGAAATCTGCCGCCCAACTTTTTGCTAAATTATCTTTTGCATCACCACTTTGACTCAGATGACTGCAAGCTAATTCTGGTAGCTCATTTCTTTTAGCTTCAATATTATTCTTTCTTTTCTTACTCCTGTGGGTTGCTTTCTCCAAACTATCTCTGGATGTGTTTGCTTCCTGAGAAAAAAGAATAGCAATGATAATGACGATGATGTTGATGGTAATTATAATGATAATGGTGGTAACGATAACAAAAATAACCAGACAACAACAACAACAAGAATAACAGCAATAACGATAATGTCAACAACAACAAGATTACCAATAGGCTAAGGAATAAAAGTGCTCTCTCTCTCTCTCTCTCTCTTGCTTTTCTGATTACTCTGAAAACAAAATTTGTAACAAGAATTTTTTCTTCTTCTAGACGCCACAAAGTGAAGAAGAACGGATAAACGTTTGCAGAGTAATTTCAAAACTTATGGAACTTTCCACAGCGTATGGGTGCCATAGACGGCAAACATATTAAAATAACCAAACCACCTGGATCTGGCTCCTACTACTACGGTTATAAACATTCATTTAGCATAGTCTTGATGGCACTGGTTAATTCAAATTACGAATTCATGACGGTTGATGTAGGGACAGATGGTCGAGTGTCTGACGGAGGAGTTTTCGCAAATACCAAATTCTCCAAACAGCTGAAAGAAAAGGCATTGTAAATCCCTGAACCAAGTCCTCTACCTGGCAGCAATGTTGTTGTACCTTATGTTTTTGTTGGGGACGACGCGTTTCCATTGATGGACAATTTTATGAAGCCCAATGCACATAGAAATCTATCAAAAGAAGAGGAAATATTCAATTACCGGTTATCAAGAGCTCGCCGGATTGTTGAAAATGCCTTTGGCATATTGGTGAGCAGGTTCCGAATGATTCAGAATGCCATAAACCTTGCCAGAAAAAGTATTAGTAATTGTTTTAGCCCGTTGTTATTTACATAACTATTTACGCCAGAAAAACTGTGCCCTCTATTTAGAAGGCACTCAAGATGAAAATGCTAGGGTAATGGCAGAAGGAGGGAGGCAACTATTTTCATTAGAACCAACTAATGTGCGAAATGCATCATCCTCAGCAAAGGAAGTAAGAAATAGATATTGCCATTACTTTAATAATGTTGGTGCTGTTCCGTGGCAGTAAACTTGCAAAAAAAAAAAAGCTACATCCAAACGCGGTTGTCAGACTTAGGTCTATTTTGCACTAACTTAAGTCACTTGGCCAGTTTTATATAGGTTTGTTTGCCAAAATTAACTCTAGTTTTAGGCACGATTTTTCGGGCTTATATCTAAGCATAATTAATATAAGCCAAAAATATATAACTATATATTGAAACTTGATGAATTTTGACAACCATCTTTAACAAATACACATTCAAAATTATGTGTTATAAACTCTAAGTCTCATATAGGCCTAATCATAATTTAAATTGTACTAGGCAAAATAGCCAACAGAACCATAATGAAAATGAACCTAGGCATTTAATGGTTGCCAAGACTTACGGTAGATATAGGATACGACAGAGTAATATGACAAGTACTGAATGTAGTATATTGAGACATGTAATAAAATAGTAAAAGAAGGATTACTAACAGGCTAAAGAATAAATAAACCTTAAAACTTACAGATGCATTTTCATTCTCTTCCTTGCTATCTAAAGTAGAAATTCCTTCCTCTTGTACTTCCTGATCTCGTAGGAAATGGAGGTCCTCAAATACCATAGACTGGGTACATATATATCGTCTGTGACTGCTCCAGATTTTTCACTACTAAGAACTCTTTAATTCTCGCCTGTAGCAAGTACGGAACGAATTAATCTTTCTTGTGACCAGTGCCGCTTGTAGCTATAGGCGGACTAGGCGATTATCTAGGGCCCCCATCATCGCAAAGCCACCGGGGAGCCCCCGGGGTAGCTTGGAAAATTTAAACTTCCCAAGCCACTCGGGGGTCCCCGATTCCCTTTGAACATTTTTAAATTTCAAATTTAAAATTTGAAAATTTAAAAGAATTTATCATGGGCACCTTATATTATATGTATACCTATGATAATTTTCATTTATTAGCATTTGTGTAATTAATTGCAATTGTTGACACTACAGATTTCTGTGCTATATAATTAGTTAGACCCATCATTAGGTAAAAATGGTCGTCAAACCGAAATCTAGATAAGCAACCCATAGTGTACTATAGACATTGTACTTTCAGTTTCGGTGGGTTTTAGCGCGTTTGCGCGCGCTCATGTTTAAATACCACCCTCCATTTAAATACCACGTGGTCGTTCTTGACTTCTGTCAAAACGTTACAGATCGTAATTTCTTTATTACTTTCGGATTTTCTCATTTGTTCGTGGTTTCTTTCGATGTTTACGTTTCTCGGATAGATAAACGTTTGTCCTCGAGTCATTTCATACCAAAGGCGGGTAGTTGCCAAGCAACTACTTTGTATCGCACGGCGTTTCATATCAATGTCTCCTTGAGAGTTTGTTTACATTTAGTCTGAGGTTATGAGGTACCATAAGTGACTGAAATCAAGGATTTTATTATATATTCCTTCGTTTTTCCAGGTGATATTACTTAGTTCGAATCGTTATACAGTTGTTCCAAGATGCCTAGGCCAGGGAAACAAGTGAAACAACAGAAAGGAAGCACATTAAGGGGGTGAAGCATTCAAGCAAAACCTTGAGAAAGTCCTCAGTGAAAGAAAGTCCATCCATCAAACCTTCTTCTTTCGAACATAAATCGTATTCAGGGGAAAGCCTGTTGACGCAACCACTGGTAAGTACTGTATTATGAAAAGTGATTATATTGAAGGTGTGTTTAGAAAAATGGTCTGTCCATATTGTGAGAATTCTGACATTGACGTGAAAATATTTTATAGATAGATTACTTGACTGTTCCATTGTTGTTATGTGCAGAGGCTGTGAAATTATTAGAAATGATGGTGATGATATATGTAAATCAAGCTTGGTAATTCTAAGCCCGCTGTCCGTGGTGAGGTAGCCTATGGCAGTTGGCGTTTTTCTATAGAGCTTGACCTGCTGAACAAGAATTTCAAGTAAAAGTTTGTCGGTCGGCTGTAACTAAAGCGTAATTGACACTTGAAGACTGCACACCGGTACCGTGGGTCCCCTGCACTGGCGCATACAGCTCAAGGGTAAATTACAGTTTAGCTGCAGCCGACGGGCAAAATGTTACCCTAAACTCATGCAAAGCAACACTGAAAAACATCAACTGCCACAGGCTACCTCAACTGCACACCAACCGTTGCTTGCGATCGGGGCGAAGAAACGTAAACGGTAAACAAATCCACCATCTTGGGTTACGTAACCACTAGGGAGCCATATGTTCAGCGGGGGGTGGGGGGAAGGTGGGGTACTGCACAAAAGGTACAAATTGGTAAAGTGACGTAGGACTGTTATGTAGAGACATGGCGGTAAATGACAGTTACCCAAAAAATAATAACGCTCCTACATGAAAAGCACTAAAACCTAATAACACCAGAACACAGGTGACCTAACTACCTAATAATAAAGAAGATAGTTTAGAAACCTTACCTTAAAGGGGTGGAGGGTACAATTCAGCCGCCACCTTTACGAACGCGTGGAGCCTCGTCTTTGGGTCATCAAAGTGGATTTTAAAATAGGCCACTGCCAAGTACCCGACGAAGTTGTACCTCCTACGGCGGTACCTAGGCATCGTCTCACGAAGTTCCCTCCACCTCCTCTCAATAGTATTTGTATGCGCACCAGTTACTGGGTCCACAAAGTTCATGGAGTGATTGACGGTTAAGTGTACGTAGCCTTCGTCCTTCAGGCAGTCATAAGCTCTCCAGCAATCAGATACAATAGATGTCCGCGGTACAATGTAGTCCTTATAACTATGGTAGCAATTGACACAGGTAAGTGGCAAATTGCCCTTGGTTACAGGCTCAGAGGAGCGGGAGGTTCCTGGGGTGACGTCCGCCATCATGCTGGGTTGAAGAGCGAGTGAACTGTGCCGGTGAACTGCACCGGAACAGGGTAGGAAGGATGAAGTTGGGGGGGCTAAAAGTGTATTTCTGCTTTCAGTTTTGGGGTAGCGGAATGGCGCTGCACGCCTTATCTGCATTTTTAAAAATAATCTGGCAGGCTCATATGCTCTGGCAAGCGGTAATATTGCGCTGCGCGTGCCAACCACAGGGCTTACAAAATATGTAAAAAAAAGGTTTCTGTTAACGTCACTGAGAGAAAGTGGTAACGAAACGCCCTGCAAGACCCTTCTCCTCCTACCCCATATACATGCTTCAGGTGTCTGCCGACAAATGTAAAGTAATTTTGTAAGTTATTTATGGTAAAATCATGTTGCGAGGAGACGTCAATATATTTGTGAACGGAAAAGTACTAGAAGAAGGTTAGAGGCACAAGCTACAACGAATAGGAAACGGTTATAAAACAGTTGAGCAAAAGGAATACGTGTAACTGAGTTTATGTATCCTCCAAACTCTCCACCTGGGTGAAACGTAATGTTGAGATAACGTTGCAACGTGATTGGTTGGGTACAGCCACCTGCCAAAAAACCCACCAACTACTCTCTCAGTTGGAGGCATTGGATGAACTGAAAGCTCCCCTGTAAGACCGCGCATGCGTGACATGGCCTGGAATCAGCAGTAGTAGTGATATGTGAAAAGTACCTTTGTAACGGCTCGCGGTATCCATTTATTCCCCCTTATTTTTACGCTTGTTTTTCGTGTTCCAAATGACATATATAACTGGAAATACAACAATAAGTTGCCCAAACCTTTTCCCAAGTTATTTACCCCACCCAGAATCCCGGATTCCCAACGGGTCCCCCTCACCGTGAGCTATTCTCGAAAGTGTTTTACCCACTCAGGACCCAGATTCCCAACCGGTCCCCCTTACCGTCGGTTAGAGTTCTAAGGTAATTTACAGCTTAATTACAGCCGACCAACAAAATATTACTTTAAATTCTTGTTCAGCAAGTAAAGTTCTATAGAAAAATGTTAACTGCCATAATCTAGCCCACCGCGGACAGCCGACTTAGATCTGCCTCAAGCTTTTTACCATTAACTTCTATTGTTGTTTATGTAACAATGTTGTTGGAGTTAGGACACAATGGGTTTTCAAAACTGATTGGGTGCTTGAGTTTAGGGAAAATTAGTAATAAAACTTATGGAAGATATGCTCAACACATTACTGAATTGGCTGTAGCAAAAGTGAGAAGTTTAATTATGAATACTGTAGAACTTTTCAAGTATTATATTGATAAACATGGCATTGCACCTAGGAGAGACTTATTACATATGGATGTCTCATTTGATGGGTCCTGGCACAAGAGAACAGAATGAGTCTCTCCACTCAAGACTGGAGATATTATCCAAAACATAAAAATATTACCAAACAGATGCTGGACTTTGCTGCGGCACAAGCAGTTGCTAATTATAATGCAGGCTATAAGGCCAGTCACTTAGATACCTGTCTTGGCTTCCAGCGCACTAATATTTCATCATCATACCTAACCAAGTTAGATGAAAATATGGACTTGACATTCAAGAAAAAGACCTCAGCAGCAGAGAGGAGCTTCTAAAAGCTGAAGCTCATCAAGACCAATCTAAGGTCTTCTATGGGACAGGATCAACTCACTGGTCTTGCAATAATTAGCATCAACCATGAGGTGGGCAAGGAGGTGTCATATGAGGACATCGTTGATGACTTTGCGAAGAAAAAAGCCAGGGAGCAGACATTTTGAGGACAATACATTGTTACTGTGAATAATGTGAATTAGTAGTTGTTTTTCTGGTAAGTGTGTGACTGTGATGTTAATTAAGCATTATTTGAAGTGGTGTTTTTTTTATTATCTTTGCACTTTGAGATATATGTGAAATAACTAACTTTGAAGTGTAATACTTCCTTGCATCTTAGTAGACCATCTAAAGGGCTAGGAGTCGCTTCATCACAGTTTGACAAACCCCTCGGGGATATATGAAGCACCTACCTACCAATCTATCTAGGGCCCCCAAACAGCTTCTTTCCTAGGGCCCCCACAAAGCTAGAAACGGCCTTGCTTGTGGCAGTGAGCTTGGTAGCTGATGGATTGTTTTCTTTAATTTTTTCTACTAATTTCTCATAACATTGATGTTTTAGAGTTTTATTTTTATATTAGTCACTCTTTATCTTCCAAAGAGCAGGAAACTCTTTGTACAGTACAATAAACTCCCGCCAAAATTCATGTGATTCGGTCGACCCACTCATCATGACTGTAACTACTCAACTGAGCGTGCGTGACAAGCAACAGCACAAACGATTTAGCATGCATGACGAACCTCTTGCATGAAGAGGGAAAATTAGACTCATTTAATCTTCATCAAGCATGCTGAATCTGCTTTCATGCACTCACATACACACCCAAATGGCATGATCATACATGATGCTGGGCAAGCATATTGAATCGTCTATGCCAATAGTCACTGAATAAATCATAAAATCTCTTGTATACTTAAACCAATAATTTTGAAAATCATGAAAATATATTGGGATGTCACTTAAATGTATATTCGAGTTATTGCACACTCACATTCTCGTTCAGACGAATATACACACGTGCTTTTCAATAAAATAAAAAAAAAATCCTAAAGGGCAACTCTGTCTCAGGTTTGTGTACAGACGGGTCGGGTACTCGCCGATGCCTACTTGCCGGGTCGAAGAGTTTTGCCATGACAGCCATAGGTACTGACTTCCATGTTGTTCAATTAGGAGCGAAAACCGACAATTATTGGTGAGTAACTGCGTTAGTATGGTTATTTTGAATATCCAAGGACTCTGTATTTCGGTAAACCTTGAAAACTACTTTAACTGCACCTTTCTAAGTTCGGCAACTTCCAGTTTGCGTGGGAAATGGGCGCCGTGTTTAGTACCAGCCCCGTAGGGATGAACGGTAAACATAAAACAGTGACATTAAGTACCATAAACTTAAACGAAAGACATAAAAATAAACAGGCTGCGCTAGTAGTTGCAATTTTACCTGCGTTTCTTTTATATTAGGCCTAATACGAATATTGTAACCCACTTGGACTTTTACTGAAGTTTTCGTTGATGTTTTGACGTAATTGTGATAGCTTACCTCCCTGACTTTTTTAATTTTCTTAAATTTTTTTTTGTCCCAGTGCATTTGTGGCTAATACTGATCCCTGCCTGATTTTTTAATTTTTTCTGTTTTGTCCCAGTGCATTTGTGGCTAAGAATAACTAACCTGTTTTCAGCGCTCTTGTTATTCTCATCTGATTTGGGAATTCTGGTTTTGATTGAAAATAAAATGGAAAAGCTGGGTGCAGTTCTTAGTCAAGGGTTCTTTGATTGAACATAAAATGAAAAAACTGGTTGCAGTTGTTAGTGATGGATCCTTTTGCAAAGACGTGTGATTCTTTTTCCTTGGATTATTTTGGTATGTATAGCAGAGTTTCATTTTAAGTGCCTTCAGTGTGTGTTTTGAACGTTTCTTATGTTCATTTCAGTCGCAGTTTACGTTGCAAAGATAGTGGATTATAGAGAAACAAATCCACAGTTGTATATGGGTACAATATATCTAAAAGTAGATCTCGACAGAGAGCTTTGGGAATCTGTTCGCTTCCCCTTTTGAAAAGGGGTATCGAACAGTTTCTTGGAAGCTCTCTGTAGAGATTTACTTTGAAATGTATTTGTACCCATATATAACTGTGGATTTGTTTCTTCATTTCAAGACTCATGCTACTATGAATATTTTTAATGATGAATTATATCATGTGATTATGGAGGAAGACAGTGAGAAACAGGGTTACCAGTTAGGGAAACTACCAAACAAGTGAAATACATGGATTTTCTCTGATATCCCCATGATAATTATGAAAGTTCTGAATTTTATGACGTTGATAATGAAATTTTCAAAGTAACAACATGCATCTGGAAAGTGAGGACCTGGTGATCTAGGTTATGTTTGGTGGGGTTAAGGAAGGGTCCAGGGATGGCAAAATCCCCCCTGTCCTAGGTTAGGCTGGGTTAGGTTGCACCCATATTTATTTTGATTTACAGTGCATTAGGGTAGGTTTAGGTTAGGATAGGTTGAGTTAGGTTGCAACCGTATGATGTATTTTGATTTACAGTGCCTTAGGTTAGGTTAAGTTGGGTTGGAGTAGGTTGCAACCATATTAATTTGATTTACAGTGCCTTAGTTTAGGTTAGGTTGAGTTAGGTTGTAACAGTATTATTTATTTTGACTTACAATGCCTTGGGTTAGGTAAGGCTGGTTTAGGTTGCAACCTTATCATTTATTTTAATTTACAGTGCCTTAGCTTAGGGTAGATTGGGATAGGTCACGACCTTATTATATATATTAATTTACAGTGCCTTAGCTTAGGTTAGGTTGGTTAGGTCACAATCTTTATTAATTTTAATTTACAGTGCCTTAGCTTAGGTTGGGTTAGGTCACATCCTTATTATTTATTTTAAATTACAGTGCCTTAGCTTAGGTTGGCTTAGGTCACAACCTTATTTATTTTAATTTGCAGTGCCTTAGGTTTGCTTAGGTTAGGTCGCAACCTTATTATTTATTTTAATTTACAGTGCCTTAGGTTAGGTTAGGTTGGTAAGGTTGCAACCTTATTATTTATTCTAATTTATAGTGCCTTAGGTTAGATTGGGTTAGGTTGCAACCTTCTTATTTTAATTTGCAGTGCCTTAGCGTACGTTTGGTTAGGTCACAACCTTATTGTTTATTTTTATTTACAGTTCCTTAGGTTAATTTAGGTTAGGTTGCAACCTTATTTATTTTAATTTACAGTGGTTTAGCTTAGGGTAGGTTGGTAAGGACGCAACCCTATTATTTATTCTAATTTACAGTGCCTTAGGTTGGATTGGGTTGGGTTGCCACCTTATTTTAATTTACAGTGCCTTATCCTTGGTTGGCTTAGGTCACAACCTTATTGTTTATTATAAATTACAGTGCCTTAACTTAGGTTGGCTTAGGTCACAACCTTATTATTTATTTTAATTTACAGTGCCATAGATTAGGCTGGCTTAGGTCCCAACCTTATTTATTTTAATTTACAGTCCATTACCTTAAGTTGGGTTAGGTCACAACCTTATTATTTATTTTAATTTACAGTGCCTTAGCTTAAGTTTCGTAAGGTCACATGCTTATTATTTCTTTTAATTTACAGTGCCTTAGCTTAGGTTGGTTCAGGTCACAACCTTATTATTTATTTTAATTTACAGTGCCTTAGGTTAGATTGGGTTAGGTCACAGCCTTATTATTTATTTTGATTTACAGTGCCATAGGATAGGCTAGGCTGTTATTGGTCCATGGCGACTTGAGTCAACCTAGGTTGGGTCACATAAGGCTAGGTATGGATGAACTAAGTTACAACCCCATTATTTATGTTAATTTACCGTGCCATAGGCCAGGTTATGGTGAGGGGGTGGTCTAAGCAACCCCCGTGTCAGGCATGGACTTGGCATCCTAGTTAGGATAGGGTTTGGGGACAAATCTATTAATGGTAGTAATTTACAGTGTTAAAGGTTAGGTTATGGTGGAGGGATGGTTCATGAGGGGTGAAATCACCCTGGCCAGGTAAGGACTTGGCATTCTAGGTTAGGTTAGGGTAGGTGTCATTGGGTTGGTTCACAACCCCATTATTGGTATTAATTTGCAGTGTTATTGGTTAGGTTATGGTGGAAGGGTGGCCCATGGGGGCTGAAGTTACCCTGGCCAGGTAAAGACCCGGCACCCTAGGGTTGTAACCCTACTATTGGAACTAATTTACAGTGTCATATATTAGGTTAGGGTAGGGGCTGGTCCAAGGACCCAACATCTTATGTTAGGTTAAGGTAGGTGTCACTGGGCTAGGGAGCAACCTATAAATGGCAATAATTTACACAGTGTTATATGTTAGGTTATGGTTGGGTGATGTCACCCCAGCCAGGTAAAAGAACTTGCATAAGTATTTCACTCATTTATGTTTACCTCCACCCAAAAATAGCAGTTTCCCACTGTGGTTACCTATAATTGTAGGATATTAGAGGGGTTCAGTATCTTGTAAATTACTAATTTGATACTGATTATCATTACAGTAATTCATGATAGGCATAACCTAGAAAGAAGAGTGGAGAACTGTTAGGGTAGTTTATTACCAAAGCAAGGGCTTATCTTATGACAAATATCAAAGATTTTGAAGCTAGTTTAGCCTCAGGAAAGATTGAGTATCGGACACACAGGTCTCTACTAATAACTTGTGTTATTTCAAACTATTAATTCCCAAATTAACTGTAATGAAGTCAGTTTGACAATTAGCTTATGCTAGCCTAATTTGCATGGCAGTATGAAGTAGGACACTGCAAACGTATGGTGTTTGGCCAAGGTTGGATTTTTAAATAAGTGTTTTAAGGTAACATAAACCAAACGCCAGTCCATTAACTCTATAATAGTCACATATTAAACAGTAGGTTGTAAAACCATTTTAGGTGTCGTATCATCCATGGGCGGACTTGTCCTATGGATGGGAGCTGTAACTTGGTCACCCCAAAAGCTTGCAATGATATTGAACCTTTGCTATGTAGGCATTTCTTTGCATTGTCAATCAGTGTAGTCAAAATTCTCACTAGACTAATATTGAATAGTCATGGCAATAGCCCATGTGCTGTAGATGAGAAATGAATCAGGGTGAGGAAATGTTGAAACTACCAGATTGAAATATTAAGTTATTTTGTATGCGCTGTAAGCATATACAATTCTATGTTGCCTGTGAATGGACTTTCCAGCGTTATTGCATTGAAGTTAATAATAATTGAGTGCATTGTATAATATTTGCAGTGCTTTGTGCAATGGGTTAAGTAATCCTGGCACTATTTGGGATTGATGGGTCATTGTACAGTCGAAATTAGTTGTCTGATGCCAGGTGGAGACCAAGTAACTAATTATCTCATTATAATCATGATAGCCTTTGTACTGACAAGCACCGTCTTGGTTTTCATTTCATTTGCATAAGGTTAGGCTACCAGCTGCATTGCTAGGTCAGAACTGGGTCTATGTGTTTGAACACACAAATTTTGCTAAGAGATAACTTATAAAACATATCCACTAACTGACAATAGAATATTTAACCATCTTTATCTTTGAATAGATTATAAGTAATTCGTGACAGTTTCCTCTCCAAATCATTCTCATCACAGAACTAGCCTATATCCCAAGCAGCCTTGTTGCTAAGGGACAAGAAAGTAGTGTGTTCTGATATGCTACTCTTGTACGTGTAGTACTTGTTAAGTCAGAGAATGACAATTATCCCAAACGTAGGTTAACTGCTTTCGAGGTATTGTATCTTTTCTGCTTGTGGCGATGTCCTTGAGACTGACGCTTTCAAGTTTGAGATGTAATATTGCACAGAAGTGGCAATTTCTTATCTTGGAATTATCATGGTGTTCATCCTGTTTTATTCTTGTATTTCCACTTAATGTACGGCATATGAGTTCCTTTTTTTTTTACAAATGGATTGTTTTAATCTTGAAACACAATTGGGTATTTTTTTTTTTTATGTCAGAGCTTGGATTTTTTCTGAGGAAGCTCAAAGAAAGTTGGTTTTTATTTTGCCTGGTTCAGTTTGAATAAGTGAAATGTTACTAAAACAAAAGGCTCATTAAGGACATTTAGTACCTCTTCAATTTGTTTAAATTTTTACCTTTGCTGCAAATGCATTTATTACCAAGATGGATACTCTTATTCCGGGTAGATTTCCTACCCCATATATTGGCGATATGCCACATGAAGGACATCAGCTGCATTTGCCAGGATCTCATATGTCGTTATAATTAGAAGACAGTAATGAGGACAGCCTGTCGCAAGCCTTGAGACTGATTAATGCTGATCACATTGGAAGAAGAGCGTATTACGGCTTTCATCATTTTCAGCGCTGAATGACTTCATAGGTCCTAGCGCTTGGCCTTGAGCTAAAATTTTATGTTGCAGTTCCAATTCCAATGACGAAAGGTCAAGTTTAATGTGGGGATGGGCATCCATTTAAATCCTAAGGTGCGCATTAGTAAGAGAAAAAAAAAAGACATAGCATCGAGTCATGGCGAGTTTCGATGGTAAAAATAAAGCAATGACTTCAACGGTAGGGATCGATGGAAGAAAAGGAGAGATTGCCAGTCGGAAGAACAGTATTCCCTCTCTGGCGGGCCCTTGTACATTTTCAAAATAAGGTGCTTCTTATATTTTGTAATTGTCTTGCAGTGTTTTTTCGTCAGTATCGTAGCTCCTGCAGAATAGGAGAGTCTTTAATTCCTTTTTAAATTTGCATTCTTCTTGTATGCTTTTCACTTCCGGCAGTATTTTGTCGTATAATCTTGGTGTGCAGTGTACAAATGCTCTCTCGCCTGACTTACAATTTGTTCTATGTTCAAATAACCTATATGCTTCACTTGCATGCCTGATTCAGTTTCTCAGATATGATGGTTCATCATATTTTAGTGCTTTAAAGACTGTAAGTAGTATTTTATATTCTATTCTAGCTTTTAATGGGAGCCGATGTAGCTCAGTTAGTGCTGGGGTTATTCTGTCACGGGAACGTAATCCTTTTATTAGCCTGGCGGCTCTATTTTGTATTCCTTGCAATTTTCTTAATAGGTAGTTTTGTCTTCATTAAGTTTCAATTTCTTTGCCGACATCCATTTTTTGATATCTTTCATTATTGCATCAATTTTACTAATGGCATCTTCCACCATTTCGACGGGAAAATAGAGCCAAGTATCATCAGCATACAGTTAATAATTAACCTTGTGCTTATTTAGAATTCTGGAGTGTTAAATTGTGTAAATGCCAAATAGCAGTGGACTGAGAAAGCTGCCTTGGGGCACTCCTTTTGTTCGGCCTTTCTTTTCTGATTTCACATTTGATATAACCACTGTAACCTTCCTGTTTTCTAAGTAGCTTTTGTACCATTTGTGTACATCATCTTCAATGCCTACTGCTCTCAGGTCTTCAAGCAGTAGATTGTGGTCAACTTTGTCAAATGCTGCACTTAGGTCAATCATTTTCCAGGTGCTATAATTTTTACCAAATCATTTATAATTACACACAATGTAGTCTCTGTTGAGCGTTTTTTTCTGTACGCTGACTGACCATCAGGTATAATGTTGAGTTGTTTCAAGTGTTTCTACGTTTGTTTGTGAACTTCTGTTTTCTATAAGTTTTGATGAGTACGATAGGTTCGATATTGGTCTATAGAAGCTTAGATTTTCTTGATCGCCTTTACCTTTATAGGCTGGTTTTATACTGTAAAGACGTCAGATGTCTCTTCTTTTCCCAGTAATCACGATCATGCATCGCGTCTATCAACACAGCGAGAATCTCATGTACATATTTGCATGTAAAATTTCCTGTCCTTTTCGTCAATATATATTTTATCAATGTATGTACATTATGTCTCTTATTATTGCTATTTGATTGACTGTTAACAAACACAAATTGCTCTCACTCAGCGTACTGGTCACGGCAATCGAAGGTCGGGCACTTCATTTCTGTCCGCATGCTGCTATGTATACCTGTGCCCAGGTAAATAAATTAGTCAGTACCCAGCTCTGTCTCTTTGACCTCACAATACAAGCAAGCTTTTCACTATTTTGGAGGGATGCCTGTGCTAGACTCATTTTGACAATATCAAAATATAGCTCCCGCAGCTGATCAAAGTTCAGAGGACGTGATAGTATGGTATAGATACATACTAGACCTAAGGGAGTTCCAGCATATTGTGGGTCAAGTTAGGCATTCAGTCATATTGTTGTGTTGCCTATTATGCATAATTCTTAACTTGAAGGGACATGCTTTATTGCATTGTGCTTAGAACCAAAATATTGGGAATGGGCTCCATCTCCAGTTGGGCTAAACTTATCAGGTCTTCCCAGCTGAAAATGATTATGCTGTGACGAATTTTCTATATAGACTGTGGGTTTGTGGTACCCCACCGTAACCCATTGCACCAAGCTATCTTGAAGTGTCTTGTTTTTTCTTTATTCCGGCGGGAGGGGTTCAGGGGGGAATGATAATGATGAGAACGGCAAGATCATTAATTAAACGTTTGGGGTTTAAAAAGGCTAATTCTCCTTCTCGCCTAACCAATTTGTTCTTGGTGCTAAGGGGGTCTGGGATTCAATTAAAAAAACTGGGATCAAACCCAACTTTGCTTTTATAGCAGGAAGACGACGACCAGCTGCGCAGAGAAAGTACCATTTTATCTGAATGGAGTTAGTAATCAATCATTACCATCATTACTCATCAGTCATTACCATCATTACCCACCATGTCTCTCAGTTTTAGAGAGACTTTTTTTTGGCTCAGGAGAAGGCTTTCTTGTAGTCAATCCATACCATTCTTAGGTTGGTTCTTCTCTTACTGTTCTTCTTCTTTCGACCTTATTACTATCACTATATAGCAGGGTTGGCTGCTCGAGTCAACTTTCTCCATCTATTTCTATTTCTTGAATCTGTTTCCCCTCGTCCCACCTCATCCATATCCCTCCTCACCACATCAATCCATCTGATCTGCTGATGCCCTCACTTCTCCCCATCACTGGCATGTTCTTAGCTCTCTTGATTGATTCCACCTCCTCTCTTCTTATTACATGGCCATAGTTTCTCAGACGAGCTTCTCTAGCCTTCTCCTTTAGGTTACATATACCACAAATTCTTCTTATATCTTGACCCTCCCTCCTTTCCAATATTCCAGCAATCCATCTCACCATCCTCATCTCGGTTCATTCCAACAGTCCCTCCTCTCTCCTCTTAAGTGCCCAAGTTTCTGCCCCACATAATAGTACAGGCCTGATAACTGTCTTATAAATTTTCATTTTGAGCCTTAATGGCATTTTCTTGTCTAAAACAACTCCAGTTACTTCCCTCCATTTTTGCCATGCTTCTTTCATTCTGTCTCACTGCTTTCTCAGTACCTCCCTCCTCTGCTATTATTGATCCCAGGTAGTTAAACTCATCGTTCTGCTTTGGCACTGTACCATCGTCCACTTGAATGTGTACTTCTTCATGTCCTTCTTTACTACTAGTCATTAGCTCTGTCTTTCCAATGTTCATTTTCAATCCTTTCTTTTTCTAGGGCTCCTTTCCATGCTAAAAACCCTTCTTGCAGTTCTTCTTCTGTGTCTGCTATAATGACTAAATCATCATTTCTCACAGTTCTTCGTTGTTCCTTAATTCTGATGTCAAAGTGTCTATAATGATGAGGAACAAGAATGATCTCAGAGCTGATCCCTTATGGAGGCCAACCTCCACAGGGAATGCCTCAGTCTCCCCATATTTTGTCAGCATACTGTTCTTGCTCCCTCATACATCATCTTCACTAACCCTACCAACTTCTCTGGCACTCCTCTCTTTCTCAAACACCATTAAACTACTCTTCTTGGTACCCTGTCATATGCCTTTTCAAGATCCACAAAACACATGTAAACTTTCCTGTTTCCTTCTAAATATTTCTCTTGGACTTGTCTTACTATAAAAATAGCATCCACTGTGCTCTTTCCTTTCAGAAACCCAAACTGCTGCTCATGTATATCTACCAACTCTCTCAACCTGCCTTCTACTATTCTTTCTAGTATCTTGTATCTAGTACTGTATCTCTTCTCTTACTATTCTTCATTACCATTTTGTCTATCAGGAGCTGGTCTTTTGTGCCCCTACACTTCCTTCTGCAGCCCTTCTGTTGGTAGGGAATGGTGTTTGTATCCTCTAGGTAGTTGTATAGCCTTTTACTGATGATACCTGTTAGTAATTTCCTCACTATTGGTAGGCAGGTGATAGGCCTGTAGTTACTTGCTATATTTTCCTTATTCATGTCTTTCCGTACTAAGGATGTTCTCCCTGTGGTCATCCATCTGGGTGCATGGTGGTTTGTGATACAATGCTGGAGTTTGCTATTCGTGGGTGTAGGGCCTTGAAGTTTTTGAGCCAGTATCCATGGACTTCATCGGGACCTGGGGCTTTCCAGTTGGGCATTTTCTTTAGTTGGTGTCTTACTGTGTCTGTCGTGATCTCGGTGAATCGTTGTTTTATTCTCCCCATTTCTTCTGCCTTGACTTCCTGGAGCCATGTGTTGCATGTTTGTTGTGTGATACAGGATAGCTCCATATGTTTTCCCAGAATCTCTTACTTGGTTCAGCTCCAGGAATTTCTTGGTGGTTGTCTTCCCTCCTGGTTGGTCCCGAAGAGTTTGTTCTGTTGGTATCCATTATTCCATCAGTCTACTGGTACCCAACGAAAGCTCAGGGCTTCAGCGAACTTGCTCTAAATGCCATTGTCTAATATATATATATATATATATATATATATATATATATATATATATATATATATATATATATATATATATATATATATATATATATATATATACACAGTCATACCTCGAAATTACGCGACGTTAGGTTCCGGAGCCCCTCGTGCAAGGTGAATTTTCGCGTAGTTTGGCATGGTCTTTAAAAATGCTAATAAATGTTTATTTCCAGAGTTAAGTACTAAATGTGACCCTAATCATGCTTATTTAAAAGCTAACTTTTAAATGAACTAAAGTTAGTGTAATTTTATTTAAAATTTAGCTTATTACCCTTAAAAAAGGAATACAGTAAATGGTTGACATAAAAATTGAGTACTGCACAGTTTCATAATAGCACATTTACAGTAGGTGCGTACGTATACTAATGTTACCCCTAATTCTTGGGATGCCGTTTTCTTTGTCACTTAGAGTAAAAGCCGTTTTCTTTGCGTCACTAGGCAAAATGTCACAGTCAACAAAAGTACAATTCCATAAAACATCGAAAACATGTACATAATGTTCATAGAAGGTAGTACAGTACAGGTAAAATTCAGTCAATTTAAAATTATATACTGTACAGGTAATGACGTACAGAGAATAATAAGTTGTAAACGTATGATTGAGCGCTAACTACGAATGAGAGAGAGAGAGAGAGAGAGATACTGTAATAAAGTAACTGTACTGCTTTTGTATCGTATTTATGCGCAAATATATAAATACAAATTTTCCATTCTGATTTTACACCTAAAAACACGAAAACTTAAAAATTATACACACTTTCTACAGGGGTATCATCTTTGAAAAATGCAGGGTATCACATCTTGTAAAAGTACACCAACTGAACGTGCTGTAATTACATGCACATACAGATTGCACCAGCACTTTTCTCCGAGGTGAACAGAGTAATTTTCAAAGAATGACACTTATACAACTCTTAGTTACATCTCTGATATTACATTAAAGAATTCATTTTATCAAATGAGCGCGACTGAACAACCTCATCTCAAGGTCATGTAAAGTCCTTGTGACAAAGACTTTGCAAATGGACATAATACTTGTATGATATTTATGTACAGAAATATAAATATAAATTTTCCATATCGATTTTACAGTTAAAAGCATGAAAACTTATAAATGTACTTCAAACATTAAACAAGCATTTTCTGCAGGGGTATCATCTTTGAAAAGTGCAGTAACTTTGCAAATGGGTATCACATCTTGTAAAAGTACACTAAGTGAATGTGCTGAAATTACCTTTGCATCATATTTATGCATGTACAAAAATAAAAATAATACATTTTCGATACAGATTGTGCACATGAAAGCATGAAATGCATTTTTCATAGAGATTTTACACATGAAAGTATGAAATGCATTTTTCATAGAGATATTGCACATTAAAACATCAAATGCATTTTTCATACAGATTTTACACATAGAAGCATGAAATGCATTTTTCATACAGATTTTACACATAAAAGAATGAAATGCATTTTTCATACAGATTTTACACATAAAAGCATGAAAACTTGTAAATTACTTAAAAAATTAAACACCCACTTCTGCAGGGTTTCTCGAGAATTTCGTGTGTCTGTGAAAAAATCGCGTATGCCCATTAGTTAGGTTCCAGTGAAAAGTTCGTGTGTGTGTGAATTCGCGTAACTTGAATCGTGTAAGATCAAAGTATTACTGTGTATATATATATATATATATATATATATATATATATATATATATATATATATATATATATATATATATATGTGTGTGTGTGTGTGTGTGTGTGTGCATCGTGCTTACCCCATATAAAAATGGGAAAAAGCATGTTAAAACAAAGAAGAAGAAAGTAATATATATATTTATATATACGAGTATATATATATATATCACACATTACCACAGGTGAAAAATAAGAAACGGGGTGTAGGTCCTGACCGGTTTCGACTTTATTTCCAAGCCATTGACGAAGGACTGATACAGAGTGTGAGAAGTCACAAATATATATACTACAAGAACAGTACTGACGAACATACACAACCGTTAGAGGCTCCATATCCCCACTCAGGCCGGTGTCGAGGTAGGGGTGGCCTTTAAAACTCATTTGGCTAAAAATCACAATAGACTCTCAGGGGACATTGCTGATAAACAGACCATACCCCACCTCAGATCCACACCTGACAGGTGTCATGGAGGCGGAGTTTGGAAACTCATTAACATTACTACCCTCGTACTGTGTTTACAAATATGATAATCCTATTTTCATATATCTCTACTGCCTACCTTAAAGTTTAAACAATTTACAAATTTCTTTTGATATTAAAGGATCAAGTTTATACATCCCTTGACTGATATTCATATTATGGTTGTAACTTTCTTTTATGAAGCTAGATTCAATGATGTTCCTTTCCAGTGCATTATTAGAATATACAATCCTTTTTGCCCCTTCCCAGTTGATAGCATGATTGTTCTCACTAACATGTACAAATATACCACTGTTCCCTTGTGCATATCTCACACATTTCTTATGTTGTTCAATTCTTTTTTCCAGTGCTTTCCCAGTTTGGCCAATATAAAAGTTGTCACAAGACTTACACGGAATTTTATATATACACCCTTTAATATTGTCTGGGGAGTTCTTGATAAGTACATTTTTCATTGTTGTATTGTTAGAGAACACACAGCTGGATATCCCATTTTCTAAAAGTACTTTAATTGAACTGATTAAATTATGTGTAAAAGATTGTAAATTTGAATTTTAAACATCTAACTTACCTGGTAGTTATATATATAGCTTAAGTCCCTGACGTCACGGCAGAATTTCAAAAACTCGCGGCAATCGCCGATCAGTAGTCAGGTGAACCACCTGTGCGCCCTCTACCCAGGTACCTGGAACCATTCCAACTATTCCTCAGATCTTCCCTGCCGCTGTGTCGGTAACATCGATGGAATTTCGCTCGTAGCCTGTGTTTTTTCGCAACTTATTTTGGTGAAGTACACTTTGGCTTGGCTTTCGCTTGTTCGCTTTTGGATTTTCTTATAACATATCTGACTTCATCGAGTGTGAAAATGTGTGTGTGGGGATGCAAGCGGCTTGCTAAAGTCTCCTTGGATCCCCACTTAGTATGTCTGAAGAACGGGAATGAAAGACCGGCTCAGAAGAGCCAAGAGTACTGTTTCTCACTCTTCTTGATATAACCAGGGAATAGTTAATTCTTTTCCCCTTGATAACTATCCTATTGATCCTTCTCCCGTAGTGGTAGTCTCTGAACCCCCTACTGAAACAGGTAAGGACCCAATACTTAATGATTTGTTGGCTGCCATTCAGACCCTGGCCCAACAGGTAAAATCCCTCTCAGAAGACAGGGATAATATGTGATCGATAATAAGAGATCTAAAAAATACAAGTGTTAATATGTTGTTAGTGCAAGTGCAGTGGAGGGTGCGACCGCTCGGTCCTGTTGTGCTCCTAGTCCTAGACCTCTTCCAAGCTCACCAACCCCTGTGAGAAGGAAAGTCGACAGACGAAGGGAGGCAAGAGGCTTTGGCTACCGAGCAGTCGTCCCCTCGAGCGTACCTGTTGACGTTTCCCAGGACGCTCACCCTCGCCATAGGAAAGGCGAGGTTAAAGTGTTTTTTCGTCCATTGGTTGCTGTACGTCAACCGGAGGAAGCTTTTGACCGATGTCGCACAGGCGGCCAGTTCTCAAGTAACCTCTAGGTTTGACGGGACAGCGAAAGTTAGAAGTATGGACGCCAGGACGTCGAGCGTCGAGAAGCTGGACGCCAGGACGTCGAGCGTCGAGAAGCTGGACGCCAGGACGTCGAGCGTTGAGAAGCTGGACGCCAAGACATTAAGCTTCAAGAAAATGGACGCCAACACGCCAGGCGTCAAGAGACTGGACGCCAGGACGCCAGGCGTCAAGATGATATTTTGAAAGACGTCGCTACTTCCGTCTTCGGAAAATCGGAAGAAGAGAATGATAATATCTCGCATTCTCCTGTGAATCCTATTGTAGAGATTTCTGACGAAGACAATATAAAAGGCCATCAGCTTTTATCAGACTTGAAAAGGCTTATGAAGCTATTTTCGGAAATTTTTCCCAGAGAAATTTATCCTGACTGCTCCTCGTTCCCTGCCTTCAGAATTTACTCTTGTGAAGGCGTCTAAGAGGGCAGCATTTACGAAGAATGGATACTTTCGAAGGAGAAACAATGAAAGACAGCCTTTGTTTTTTCTCCAACCAAACTAGCTCAAGGTCTAGCGTTTAGTATCAAACTGGAGAATCGTTCGGCCTAGAAATACCTGCCCCTTCCCAGGAACCTTCTCGAATCTTGTTGACTCTTCTCGTCGAGTGGCCATGGGGAAAACGAAGTTGTTGGTCGATATCAGAATTGGACCACCCCCTCAAAAGAATTTGGAGATTTAGGAAGGAAGATGGAATTATTCAACACGACTGACACCGAAGAACTCATATATCTGATGTCGTGTATGGATAAAGGACTCGGAGATAGTTCCAACGAATCAACTGCACCTTTCTCAGCGGGACTCCTGAAGAAAAGGGCCCATCTTTGCTCTTTCCTGGCTAATGGGGTCACGTCCAATCAAAATCAGAATTGATTTATACCTCTTTTTTTCCTCTCACCCCTTCTCTCAAGGTTTGGTATAGAGGCCTTTTCATCTTTGGCCCAGAAAACCACGTAAGATTTAAGATCTAAAACAGCAAGAAAAGTCCTACCTACGACTTTCATCGCTAAAAAGAGTAAGGCTGAGGTTCCTGTGTTTCAGGTATCTCAGCTCTTTCGTGGTCGGCCCTCCGATAGAGGTTCCTCTAGGGCGGGTAGATGAATGACAACGAGAAGAGGCTCTACACAGGGAAGAAGGAGGACCTGCCTTTCTTCTCCTGCAGACTGCGGTAGGAGCCGGACTGTCCAGCCTGAGTAGGCCCCCTCTAGTAACAAGACAATTCGACCTTTCTGCCAAATGCAACGACAGAACCAAGGCAAAGGTTCTACAGCAACAAGTGTCTATGATGTTGCAAAAGGAGACCAGACAGAGAGTTCAGGATCCGAATTCCCCAGGATTCTACATTCGGTTATTCCTGATCCCCAAATGCTTGGGGGGTTAGAGACCGGTGCTAGATGGGATTGCACTCAACTTTTTTTGTGCAATAAACAAAGGTCGCTATGGAAACGACAAAATCGGTTCTAGCAGCGGTCAGACAGCATGACTGGATGGCCTCACTGGACCTCCAGGATGCGTATTTTCACGTCCCCATGCACCCGATCTCCAAGAATTTTCTGAAGTTCGTCCACGGGAAAGGTTTTATAGTTTCGGTCTCTCGCTTTCGGCCTAAACAGACAAGGTTGACGTCTGGCTCTGGAGCCGAGACCTCTCAAGAGCAAGTTACCCAATATTGAGGGACGTCATGAGAAGACTTCATAGACTACAGATTGTAGCCACAGCAGCAGCCCGGAGCTCTTCCCTTCCAGCCCCAAGGGTAGCTCTCCTACTAAGAACAAACGTAGACAGTTCTATTCAGTCAGGATACCGGGCTGCAAGAGCGTGGCGGACACTGTGCTGCCTTCCGTACATCCTCCTCTTCCTCCTTCGGATTGGTACTCGTCTGCGGAACCCCTCCACGGTCCATTATTGACGATGAGAAGGAAATAATTGCCGTAGTTGAGGCTTCCCCAGCCTGTCCCCAACAGCAGGAAGCCCCGCATATAGCTTTACTATAAAATATGCAGCAGACTTTGTCTTCCCGGCTGCAAGCGTGACAACCAGGCAAAGAGAAGAAGGATAATAGACGTCCAACTAAAGCTTCTAGACGTCCAGAAGTTTAAGACGCTGAACGTAGTGAATGAAACTCTAGACGCTGGATGCAGTGGCGTCAAGCATCTAGGAGTGAAACACCATGATGACAAGCGTCAATGAACCCAAGACGTCAAGCGTCAAGGCATTGGACGTCAGGACGTCAGGCTTCAAGATATTGGAAGCCAAGACGTGGAGTTAGCTCAGGACGCAAGATGCACTGGCATCAAGCGTCTAACAAAGAATTAGGTCTACTGATAAACAGATAGAAATCTCAGCCGATCCCATCCCAAGAGGTTCTATGCCTTAGGATGAAGATTCAGAGTCAGGATTTTCGGGCTTTTCCGTTTATTGCAAAGACAGGACAAGCCTCAAGAAAATTTCAGAACTTTATAAAGAGACAGTCATGCTTGGCAAAGGAATGGATGAGTCTGCTGGGAACCCTTTCCTCGCTGGAACGGTTTGTCTCCTTTGAGAGGTTAATTCTATGCCCGTTACAGTTTCATCTAAATCGGAACTGGGACAAGGAAATAGAACTGGAGACCAAGTGCATCCCCATTTTGGAACCAATACGACCGTATTTGTAGTGGTGGAACGTCCCCGTCAAGCTCCAGGAGGTCCCTTCTCTATATTAGAGGAACCCAGACCTAGTGTTGTTATCCGACGTGTCGGACTCAGTATGGGGAGCAACACGAGGGAAATAAAAAGTCTCGGGCTCCTGGACCAGAGAGCAGGAGAAGTTAAACATCAATTAGAAGGAACTAACTGCAATCCTTCTAGGTCTCAGGGAGTTCGAACACAGTTGGGAACAAAGAGGTGCAGGTCAACACCGACAACACGGCAGCGTTGGCCTACATCAGCAAACAAGGGGGCACTCACTCCAGGTCTCTATATGAGACAATAAGAGAATCTCTTCTTTGGGCAAAGGAGGAGAATGTAAAACTAGTAACCCACTTTATCCAAGGGGAGAAAAAATGTGAGGGCGGACATTCTGAGCAGGAAATAAAGTCCTCTCAAAAGAATGAACGCTACATCAGGACTTTGGGGACGTCCTTGCATAGATCTCTTCGCCACAGCGCAAACGAAGAGGTTGGACACTTACTGCTCTCCAGTACCAGATCCCGGGGCTATATACATAGACGTGTTCCTGGTGGACTGGTTCAACTTGGACGTGTATGCATTTCCCTATTTCAAGATAATACACAGGGTACTGAAAAAATTTGTGTCACATGAGAGGACCGGAATGACCCTTGTGGCCCCTTACTAAACGACAAGAGATTGGTTCCCAGAAGTACTGGATTGGATGGTGGACATCCCGAGTAGCCTACCTCAGAGAGTAGATCTACTCAAACAACCCCACTTGGAAAGATATTACCAAAACCTACAAGCGCTACTAGTAACTGCTTTCGGACTATCGGAAAACTCACAAGAGCCAGAAGTTTTTCGAAGGAGGCAGCTGGCGCTATCGCAAATCAAGGAAGTTATCCACCATTAAGGTATACCAATCCAAGTGGGAGGTATTTAGAGGATGGTGCAAGGACAACCATGTGTCCTCTTCCAATATTTCTGTAACCCAAATTTGTATATAGAGAACTCACCAGCATGGAACCTAGACGTGGTCCTGAGGTTCCTCATGGGGAGTAGGTTCGATCCCTTGCAGAGGACATCTTTAAAGGACCTCACCATGAAAACTCTTTTCTTGGTCAGTTTGGCCGCAGCGAAAAGAGTTAGTGAGATACATGCTCTCAGCAAGAATATAGATTTTATACAAGGCAAGGCAATCTGCTCACTGCAACTAGGCTTCCTTGCAAAAAATGAATACGCGTCACAACCCTAGCCCAGAACGTTCGAGATTCCGAACCTAACGGACATAACAGGGGAGGAGAGAGAGAGAGTCCTATTCCCGGTAAGGGCTCTAAGGCTCTACCTGGATAGGACAAAGGACTTAAGAAGGAATTCAGAAGGGCTTTGGTGCTCAGTCAAAAAGCTCTCTGTATAGATGTCGAAGAATACTCTATTTTATTTTATCAGACAGTTGATAAAAGAAGCAAATATGGAATGTAGAGAGATAGACTACAAGATTCTGAAAGTAAAGACGCACGAGGTCAGGGCAGTAGCAACCTCTGTAGCTCTTAAACAGAACAGGTCCCTGCAGAGTATCTTGGACACGACCTTCTGGAGAAGCAAGTTAGTGTTTGCCTCTCACTATCTAAAACAAGTCAAGACATTATGCGAAGATTGCTATACGCTGTGCCCGTTTATAGCATCTAATTCAGTAATGGGAGAGGGGAATACCCCTACAATCCCATAAACCAATACCCTTTTTCTTACCTTGGAATTGAGAATTTTTATGGTTGTTTGTGAAGACTGGACGCAGTCTTCCGCAATCATTGGGATGAAAGTTCCTTGGTAGAGCCCGGAACAAGGGTATTGAGAGGAGGTCTAGTCACATAGAGGTTATACACTGGTTGACAGCCCCTAGAGATTTTCAGCCCCCTGGGTGGATCGCTGGATCTCTTAAGGAATGCAGACATAATGAGAGGGAGTTCATTGAAGTCAGCTTCCTTAATCCAATCCTATAAAATAATACCCTTTGTTCTTGCCTTGGAATGGTTGAAATTTGATGGTTGTTTGTGAAGATTGAACGCAGTCTTCCACAATCATTGATTTTAGTGAGATGATCATTTTGTTCCTTGGTGACGCCCGGAACAAGGGTATTATAGGTTGTCTGTCACATAGAGGTTGGTACACCGGTTGGCAGCTCCTAGAGGTCTTCAGCCCCCTGAGTGGATCGCTGGACCTCTTAAGGAATACAGACATAATGAGGCGGAGTTCATTGAACTCAGCTTCCTTAATCCAATTCCATAAAACAATACCCTTTGTTCTTACCTTGGAATGGTTGAAATTTTATGGTTGTTTGTGAAGATTGAATGCAGTCTTCCACAATCATCAATTTTAGTCAAATGATCATTTTTGTTCCTTGGTGGCGCCCGGAACAAGGGTATTATAGGTTGTCTGTCACATAGAGGTTGGTACACCGGTTGGCAGCTCCTTGAAGTCAGCTTCCTTAATCCAGGTAAGGACCTTAAGTTGGTTTATTAACCCTTAAGCAAATTCCAACGATGTTGGCTGTCTCTGACCCTCCACCAAAGGTGTCAATCAGCTATATATATAACTACCAGGTAAGTTAGATGTTTAAAAATGATATTTTCATAATAAAATAAATTTTTGAACATACTTACCTGGTAGTTATATATAATTAAATTCCCACCCTCCTCCCCTCTAGAGACTAGGGGCATGGAAGATCTGAGGAATAGTTGGAATGGTTCCAGGTACCTGGGTAGAGGGCGCACAGGTGGTTCACCTGACTACTGATCGGCGATTGCCGCGAGTTTTTGAAATTCTGCCGTGACGTCAGGGACTTAAGCTATATATATAACTACCAGGTAAGTATGTTCAAAAATTTATTTTATTATGAAAATATCATTTTAATGGTAAATTTTACTCACAAAATTTTGGTATGGCAATGGGAAACCCTCTATCCCCAGTGTTAAGTAACTTATATATGGAATTTTTTGAAAAGAAGATATTAAACAACATAATCCCACGTAATGTAACATGGTTTAGGTATGTTGACGACATAATTTGTGTATGGCCAGGGAACCAAGATGTAAAAAACTTTTTTGCTAAGTTAAATCAATTAGTACCATCAATTAAATTCATGATGGAAATGGAAAATGATGGGTGCTTACCGTTTCTGGATGTCCTCATACGAAGAAATAGTAGTGGGTTTAAATATAGTGTGTATAGAAAACCCACTAATATTTCTTCCTATGTGCATTTCTATTCTGGACAAAGCAATAAGGTTAAAAAGTCAGTGTTTTCATCTATGTTTTTAAGAGCATTACGGGTATGTAGCCCTGAATATATTGATGATGAAATAGATAAGATTAGGAATGCAGGCAAAAAATTGAAATATCCTGATAGTGTATTAAACAGTGCATTTGAAGCGGCAAAAAAGACTATGTATCAAAACCAGAAAGAACCTTACAACACAAAAAATTTGCTTGTTCTGCCTTATAATAATAGTATGAAAGATATCCCTCATCTTCTTAAGAATTTTGGTGTTAATGTCGCATTTAAGAACAATACAACAATGAAAAATGTACTTATCAAGAACTCCCCAGACAATATTAAAGGGTGTGTATATAAAATTCCGTGTAAGTCTTGTGACAACTTTTATATTGGCCAAACTGGGAAAGCACTGGAAAAAAGAATTGAACAACATAAGAAATGTGTGAGATATGCACAAGGGAACAGTGGTATATTTGTACATGTTAGTGAGAACAATCATGCTATCAACTGGGAAGGGGCAAAAAGGATTGTATATTCTAATAATGCACTGGAAAGGAACATCATTGAATCTAGCTTCATAAAAGAAAGTTACAACCATAATATGAATATCAGTCAAGGGATGTATAAACTTGATCCTTTAATATCAAAAGAAATTTGTAAATTGTTTAAACTTTAAGGTAGGCAGTAGAGATATATGAAAATAGGATTATCATATTTGTAAACTCAGTACGAGGGTAGTAATGTTAATGAGTTTCCAAACTCCGCCTCCATGACACCTGTCAGGTGTGGATCTGAGGTGGGGTATGGTCTGTTTATCAGCAATGTCCCCTGAGAGTCTATTGTGATTTTTAGCCAAATGAGTTTTAAAGGCCCCCCCTACCTCGACACCGGCCTGAGTGGGGATATGGAGCCTCTAACGGTTGTGTATGTTCGTCAGTACTGTTCTTGTAGTATATATATTTGTGACTTCTCACACTCTGTATCAGTCCTTCGTCAATGGCTTGGAAATAAAGTCGAAACCGGTCAGGACCTACACCCCGTTTCTTATTTTTCACCTGTGGTAATGTGTGATAAATGAATCACGTACAAAAGTGATAATAATCATATATATATATATATATATATATATATATATATATATATATATATATATATATATATATATATATATATATATATATATATATATATATATATATATATATATATATACACACACACAGTAGAACCCCGGTCCTCGACTGTACATTTCATACAGAGTCTACTGGAATAGTGTACAAAATCACTGTAAAACATCTTTTAGTAAATATTTACTGAAAGATGTTGATTTGTACACTATTCCAGTAGACTCTGTATGAAATGTACCATAAATATTGAATGTTTATGTAATTAGTACCGCGATACACCACCAGGGTGGTGCTGTGGTTTGTTTATATCTGCCACAAGCTGCCGAGTTCCGACGTAATTTAGGAAATTTTTCTTAATTTTATGATAACAGACATACAGTAATTCGGTTTATAAATACTGTATTATTAATTTAATGCGATAATCTGGCTTGTTTTTCAATGTTATCACTATTAACAACAGTTTTCATGTGTACCCGTTACAGTACATTCTGGTAGTGCCTATAGGCTACCTAGCCTAGCCTATGGCGCTCGGTCTATCATCGGTAATACGGCCGCATTGGTCATAGGCCAATTTTTTTATACAGTATGCATTTAAAAATGTAAAAAGTGCTTCTGATACGGTAAGTTATTCAACTCTGAACCTATTTAATTGTAATTTGTGTAAAGTTTTGTATAAAAAGGCAAGGTTGGGGTAATGACTGGTGGTCAGGAATGGATTAATCCATTTTCAGTTATTTCTTATGGGAGAAATTAACTCAGAATTCGACAAAATCGAATCTCGACACTTCTTCTGGAACGAATTAGCGTTGAGAACCGAGGTTCTACTGTATATATAATGTCTGTGTTTGTGTAGTCCATTTCAGCTTTTGGCGTTACCGACTAAGGTAACCTAAATGTAATTATTGGCAAAAATACTTCATAATAGCATTTCATAGGTATGCGGGTACATACACAGCACAGACTACTTCGACATTTCCCAGATGTGCTGCATTCTGGGGTATGTCGGTAAAGTTATTACTTACTCATTTCACACACAGCTCTCACTTCTCGTGGTTCTCAGTTGTCCAGTTTCTTATTCCTTACTCCACTCATTCCACAAGATAACTTATTACATGATTCATGTAAACCTCAGAGGAGCCGGTTTATCCTGAAGTTCATTCCGAGAGAACACCAGTGGCTGTTAATTGTTACTCCCTCGCCAGTTGTCGTCTGGATGCCAGTGTGAAAGGCCGTTGGTTTTCTCCACTGGCTTTTGCCTGATAAAAGGCGCAGTTCACTTTTCCCCTCAGGATTTCTCTCTCTCTTCCGTACTTCTTTTACGCTTTCTATCACACTGATTAAAAACTTAAAATTTCTAATATATTCTTTAATGGCCGATAAATTTCTCATAGAAAAGAGAGAAAATAAAGAAGAAAATTTAAAGATACAAAAAGGAATATTGTCATCAAGGAAAGAAAAATAGTCAGTGACACTCTCTCTCTCTCTCTCTCTCTCTCTCTCTCTCTCTCTCTCTCTCTCTCTCTCTCTCTCTCAGGAATTTATTGCTAGAGCTGCTTAGGTGGAATAGGTCTCGCTAGCAAAAAGTGGAGAGTTACTTTCCTAGTACAGCTTAGGGATAATGTATATTGCATATAATATACAAAATCATTGATATATTCATAGTCATTCGAAAACGAACGATCGCAAACATAGTTTAGTTTCGTGAACGTGTGTGCAGTGCATGCATTCGTGTTTTGCTTTCCACTCGTGTGTGAGTGCAGTGACTGTATTGATGCTTTGCATATTCATATAATATGTCAAATCTAGTCTTGGATATTCTTCCTTTTGACTTGATTCTTCACATTGCTTGTTGAGGGAATCAAAAGTTTTTCCCTTCTCACTGTCAGTTATTTGTTGCTGAGACTGTAACAGAAACTAGCAGACTTAACTGAAATAATGTCTGTGCTGTAGGCGCGACACAAGATAATGTCTGTTAAAATCCAGAACAGCCACCCCAAGTGCTTATTTCCCGTTGCCGAGGAACACAGGCAAACACACACACACACATTTACGATAGGAAATTCGTATTTTTTCTCTTGTACTTACTCTATATCGAAACTGCGGATGTAAATGCAACATTTATGGGAAGAAACCCAATGATTACTTTTAAACAAAGGCATATTTTCTTTTCCTAACGCACAACTGTCTCTTAAAAGCCTGTGGGTAGCAGAAGAGCAGGAGAGGATGGCCAGTTTATACAATTTGCTTGTGCACCTTTTGGGGTATTCTCTCAATTTGATTTTGTTAACTCACTTGACTAATAATCACCTTCCCTTTTCCTATAAACAAACCCCCACCCCGTGAATGCTCCTCCTCCTCTTACATCTACCCCTCATTCGTTGCAAATTTGTTAAGCCTTCCTCCTCCTCCTCCTCCTCCTCCTCCTCCTCCTCCTCCTCCTCCTCCTCCTCCTCCTCCTCCTCCTCCTCCTCCTCCTCCTCCTCCTCCTCCTCCTCGTAGTGAGATCCCTGTTGCATCCAGTCGACAACTCTGATCATTTCCTCCTCACTCTCAGCCCGTTTAATCATCCGTCTCATTCGGATCTTTGTCGCAGCATTAGCTAGCCAAGATTCTTTCGTGTGTCTCCCTTGAAATAACGCAGGTTTTAGAATATCAGCTTGAACCATAACGGACTTCAGCTCTCTCTCTCTCTCTCTCTCTCTCTCTCTCTCTCTCTCTCTCTCTCTCTCTCTCTCTCTCTCTCTGAAGTTCAGTGAAACTAGCAACTCACTTTTGACTTTTAGACCTGACATTTAAATGGCTGCTAGGATTTTTCTTTTCCGCATACATGTTTTAAGGCCTGTTATAACAAGGTCACCGTCTAGCCTGTGGAGGAATTTATCAGTGATGAAGATGAACTCCCTTAGGCTAGAAAATCCCAGTTCACCATGATGCTCAGAAGACCTTCGCTTTCTCACTTCAACTTTTCTTCCTCTTCTGGTATACCTCTGTGCCGTGCTTGGCGAAGGGAAAGTTTCTGGTCTATTGGCGTTTATAGATTAAAAGATTTGCAAACTTCCGCGAAGGTTTCCATCGTCGAAGTTTTACTGTTTTGTCGCAATGGATTTTAGTTGTTTCCTTGTGGTGGAAAAGTGGGGGGGTAGCGGTGGGGGGACGCTTCCAGACATAGGTTTGGGTGCTAAAACGGCTTTTCTTGCACCCCAGTCTCTTTAAGGGCCGGCGGTAATGTTCGTAGCGATTATACGACCAAATTTAAAGATTCTCCTGAAGGCCAAATTTCCTTTTTAGGCTAAGGTACAAGCTGAGCTTTTTTATAATGTTGGCTAAATTCCCATGCCGTTTATAAGACGAAAAGTATTTCAGAGAACTACATATGCAGTGTTTGACACACAATGAAGATAATTCTGAATGGATAAGGTTAATTGCATAGAAGTGATTTTGCCTTTGTAGAGAATTATACCAACGGAAGCTCTAAGGATATAGAATCTGGGGATACTTTGTGCGTAGATGGGTTTGGTTATGTTCTGGTATGCAGAGATATTGCACATACGTTTCAGTGCGTGTTTTTCATGCAGAAACCGTGAAAACAGGTAACTGCGGACTAGGACTGAAAAAAGTGTTTCGCAGCTCTAGCAAAATGGCACATGTTAGGAAAAAAAGAAATAAAATTGTGGTTTCACAACAAATCCACTTCCAGCTTCCAATTCCTCTAAGGGCTCCCAAAGTGCCAAATTATTGCTAGAAATCGTCGTGACCATTTTCAAAACAGTCAAGAGAACTCTTTTAGCTGCTGCTGATACCCATTGAAATTTATTGGTTGGAGAAAATCCTGCTTTCTTTGTCAATCAAAGATGCAACTGTGTATTTCTGAATGCTCGAAATAACCTCATTCAAACTTCCCAATTATAAGGGAAATGGGAGAGCCATCGTGTGTGAATTTGGGAACCAAAATAGATATTTGTGTAGGAACGAAAGTGGAGGATGGGTGCTTCTTATCCCATTAGGACTCGACTCTCTCTCTCTCTCTCTCTCTCTCTCTCTCTCTCTCTCTCTCTCTCTCTCTCTCTCTCTCATACCCGACCTCTTGGATTATTGGATTATTGATAGAGCTGGAAGAATAGAGTTGATCTCAGTGCAGCTATTAAATGTACGATGTAGGGCATGAGCAAGACGCAGTGCCTATGTTTGAGGATTGTTTTGCTTCCATGGTCCTTCCCTTCTGCTGGCCAAAACAGGTGCAGTTTGCTCCGCACATAACCCGAATGTCACTTGTTTTCGTACAACATTAGTACATTTCAAAATGCCTACACTTTTGTCAGTGTGGGACACATTATATAGGCTCTCGATTGACCTTCCTTCATACAGAAACACGAAGCTATTTAATTTAGATTCTAAATCATTGTTCTCGTGTTTAGTGTAGGTGTCGTAGACGTTATAATAATTGCTGTTATCGTTAATGACACCATTATCAGGAAAAAATTTTCTTTTTATTGTGTTTTAAGCTGTTTCAGTGAAGGTGATATGTGTATCTTGTTGGAAGGTTTTTCTAAATGCGGCCTCCATGAAAAAGTTCCTGTTCGTAGTTTGGTGGTGTAGTGTGAGTCAAGTGGGCTTCACTCCATCCTAAGTGTTGAAAAGCAAATGCAAGAAACTAAAATTAATAGTAGTAGTGGTACAGATCCTGGGAGCATTAGGGCGTGTGTATGTGTGTGAGTGGCACTACATAGTCACGGTTCTTGGAAAGCACTCTTCTGCGATCTACCCGGCTTTGTAATTTATTTTGGATTTCGTGTTTTTTAGATAATTACTCGAGAAAATAGGTATGGAGCTTTTAACGACCACTGTATATATATATATATATATATATATATATATATATATATATATATATATATATATATATATATATATATATATATATATATATATATGATTATTATCACTTTTGTACGTGATTCATTTATCACACATTACCACAGGTGAAAAATAAGAAACGGGGTGTAGGTCCTGACCGGTTTCGACTTTATTTCCAAGCCATTGACGAAGGACTGATAGAGTATGAGAAGTCACAGATTTATATACTACAGGAACAGTACTGGCGAACATACACAACCGTTAAAGACTACATATCCCCTCTCAGGCCGGTGTCGAGGTAGGAGTGGCCTTCAAAACTCATTTGGCTAAAAATCACAATATACTCTCTGGGGACAATGCTGATAAACAAACCATACGCGACCTCAAGATCCACACCTGACAGGTGTCAGGGAGGCGGAGTTTGGAAACTCATTACTACTGCTACCCCTGTACTGTGTTTACAAATATGATAATCCTATTTTCATACATCTCTACTGCCTACCTTAAAATTTAAACAATTTACAAATTTCTTTTGATGTTAAAGGATCAAGGTTATACATCCCTTGACTGATATTCATATTATGGTTGTAACTTTCTTTTATAAAGCTAGATTCAATGATATTCCTTTCCAGTGCATTATTAGACTATACAATCCTTTTTGCCCCTTCCCAGTTGATAGCATGTTTGTTCTCACTAACATGTACAAATATACCACTGTTCCCTTGTGCATATCTCACACATTTCTTAGGCTGTTCAATTCTCTTTTCCAGTGCTTTCCTGGTTTGGCCAATATAAAAGTTGTTACAAGACTTACACGGAATTTTATATACACACCCTTTAGTATTGTCAGGGGAGTTCTTGATAAGTACAATTTTTAATTGTTTTATTGTTCTTAAATGCGACATTAACACCAAAATTCTTAAGAAGATGAGGGATATCTTTCATATTATTATTATAGGGCAGAACAAGCAAATTTTTTGTGTTGTAAGGTTCTTTTTGGTTTTGATACACTGTCTTTTTTGCCGCTTCAAATGCACTGTTTAATACGCTATCAGGATATTTCAATTTCTTGCCTGCATTCCTAATCTTATCTGTTTCATCATCAATATATTCAGGGCTACATACACGTAATGCTCTTAAAAACATAGATGAAAACACTGACTTTTTAACCTTATTGCTTTGTCCAGAATAGAAATGCACATAGGAAGAAATATTAATGGGTTTTCTAAACACACTATATTTAAACCCATTACTATTTCTTCGTATGAGGACATCCAAAAAAGGTAAGCACCCATCATTTTCCATTTCCATAGTGAATTTAATTGATGGTACTAATTGATTTAACTTGTTAAAAAAATTATTTACATCTTGGTTCCCTGGCCATACACAGATTATGTCGTCAACATACCTAAACCATGTTACATTACGTGGGATTATGTTGTTTAATATTTTCTTTTCAAAAAATTCCATGTATAAGTTACTTAACACTGGTGATAGAGGGTTTCCCATTGCCATACCAAAATTCTGTGAGTAAAATTTACTATTAAATTCAAATTTACAATCTTTCACGCATAATTTAATCAGTTCAATTAAAGTACTTTTAGAAAATGGGATATCCAGCTGTGTGTTATCTAACAATTCAGATAAAAACGCCATCAGATCATCAATTGGCACCTTTGTGAATAGTGATACTACATCAAAATTACAAGGCTGGATTCACTATTAATCTGTACACTATTTAGTTTATTTATCAGGTCCACATTATTCGAGATATTAGCATTTGAGACTTTATTTCCAATGGCTTGGAAATAAAGTCGAATCCGGTCAGGACCTACACCCCGTTTCTTATTTTTCACCTGTGGTAATGTGTGATATATATATATATATATATATATATATATATATATATATATATATATATATATATATATTATATATATATATTTATTTATTTATATTCTACGCTGCTTCGACAAACTCCTAATTTTCTCACTCACGTTTCAATCCTGGTTCAGAGGTAAGGTCATAGTCGATGGTAACTTTTTAGGGGGAAATATATATATATATATATATATATATATATATATATATATATATATATATATATATATATATGTATATATATATATATATATATATATATATATATATATATGTAGATAGATAGATAGATTGTTTTATTGTTTTATTTATGCATTTATTGATTGATTTATTTATTTAGTTTTATGTATTTATTTATATATTGATTTATGTCTTGTTTTATTTATATATTCTATTTGTTTTATTGGTTTTATTTTTTATTTTTATTGTTTTATTTTTTATTGTATTGTTTTTAATTTTTTTTATCTTTTACTGTTTATTTTTCATTTTTTATTTTCATTTTTTATTTACTTATTTTTTACATATTTTTTTTATTTGTTTTATATTTATTTCTATTATTTTTATTTTTTATTCTTTATTCTTAATTTTTATTTATTTGTGATTTTTATTTATATTATCATATTTTTCATTTATTTACCTATTTTTTATTTTTTATTTTTATTTTTTTATTTTTTATTCTTTATTCATATTTTTTATTTATTTCTAATTTTTTATTTACCTTTTTATTTTTTATTTATCTTTATTTTTTATTTATTTTTTTTATTTTTTATTTTTATTTTTGTTTATTTTTTATTTTATCTTTTATTTATTTTTATTTTTTATATTTTATTTCTTATTTATTTCTTTGTTTTTTGTTCCTTCGTTCTTTTTTTGTTTGTTTGTTTAATTTTGTTTGTTTATTTTTGTATATTAATTTTTATTTGTTTATTTTTGTTTATTTTTTATCTTTTATTTATATTTATTTTTTATTGTTATGTATTAATTCTTGTATTTTTATTTATTTATTTATTTTTATTTGTTTATTTTTATTTATTTATTTGTTTTATTTGTTTATTTTTTGTTATTTTTTCATTTTTTATTTCTTTCTTATTTATTAGTTATTTATTTTTATTTATTTATTAATTATTTATTATTTATGTATTTATTTTTTATTTATTTATTATTTATTTATTATTTATTTATTATTTATTTATTTATTTATTTATTTATTATTTATTTATTATTTATTTATTTTTCTATTTATTATTTATTCATTTATGCAATTTTTTATGTATTTATTATTTACTTATTACTTATTTATCTATTTATTTATGTATTATTGAATTTATTTATTTATTTTTATTTATATATATATGATTATTTATTTATACATTTCTTATATTTTATTTATTTTATTTTTCATTTGTTTATTTATTATTTATTTACTATTCATAATTTATTTATTTTATTAATTTATTTACTGGTTTTTTATTTATTTATTTATTTATCTATATTATTTGTTTGTTTATCTATTATTTATTTATTTATTATTTATTTATTTATTTATTTATATTTTTATTATTTATTTATTTATTTATATATTTATTTTTATTCATTTATTATTAATTAATTTATTTATTGTTTGTTTATATATATACATACATACATACATACATATATATATATATATATATATATATATATATATATATATATATATATTATTTATATTTATAATATATTTATTTATTTATTTATTTCTTCATTTATTATTTATTTATTTATTTATATCTTCATTATTAATTAATTAATTTATATATTTATTTATTTATTTACTTTTTACTTATATACTATTTATTTATGTATTTATTTATTTTATTTTATTTATTTATTTATTTGTTATTTATTTATTTATTTATTTATTTATTTATTTATTTATTTGTTTATTGATTAATTTATTATTTATTTACCATTTTATTTATTTATTTATTGATTATTAATTGATTATTTATTTATCTTTATTATTTATTTATTTATTTATGATTTATTTATTTTCTTATTTATTTACTGATTTATTATATATACATTTATTATATATTATTTATTTATTTATTTATTATTTACATACTAATTTTTTTTTTATTATTTATTTATTTATTTACTTAATATTTATTTACTTATTTATTATTTAATTTATTATTTGGTTTTTTATTTTTTTATTTGTTTATATATATATATATATATATATATATATATATATATATATATATATAGATATATATATATATATATATATATATATATATATATATATATATATATATATATATATAAACAAATGAAAAATAATATATATATATATATATATATATATATATATATATATATATATATATATATATATATATATATAGACACCTCACACGTCTCGAACTGTCAACCTACTCGCCCAGTTCTCCTCGCTGCTGGGAGAAAGGGAGGTGGGGGTTTGGTAACATGTACACATTCGCTACCGGGGTCTAAGCGATGTCAGGCAGGGCAGCCGATCGAGGCTACGGCCTACCCCACCGCCAAATCAAAGTCCTTCAAAAGAAGGCATCGTGCTTACCCCATATAATAATGGGAAAAATGCACGTTAAAGACGAAGAAGTAGAAGATATATATATATATATATATATATATATATATATATATATATATATATATAAACAAATAAAAAATAAAAAGCCAAATAATAAATTAAATAATAAATAAGTAAATAAATATTAAGTAAATAAATAATAAATAAATAGATAATAAAAAAATTAATATGTAAATAATAAATAAATAAATAAATAAATAATATATAATAAATAAATGTATATATAATAAATAAGTAAATAAATAATCTTCATTTATTATTTATTTATTTATTTATATCTTCATTATTAAATAATTAATTTATTTATATATTTATTTATTTACTTTTTACTTATATACTATTTATTTATGTATTTTATTTAATTTTTATTTATTCATTTATTATTTATTTATTTATTTGTTTGTTTATTGATTAATTTATTATATATTTACCATTTTATTTATTTATTTATTGATTATTAATTGATTGTTTATTATTTATTATTTATCTTTATTATTTATTTATTTATGATTTATTTATTTTCTTATTTATTTACTGGTTTATTATATATACATTTATTTATTATATATTATTTATTTATGTATTATTTACATATTAATTATTTTTTATTTATTTAATATTTATTTACTTATTTATTATTTAATTTATTATTTGGTTTTTTATTTTTTAATCTATTTATTTATTTGCTTATTTAATTATATATTGTTTATATTTATTATTAACATTATTTATTTATTTGTTTATTATTTATTTATTTTTTATATTTATTACTTATTGATTATTTATTTCTTTATTTATTCATTATTTATTATTTGTTCATTTATTTATTATTTATTTATTTATTTATTTATTTTTTTATTTATCATTTATTTATTACTTAGGTATTTATATATTCATTTATTTGTTATTCATTGTTTATTTATTTATAAATTATTTATTAGTTTTTTATTTATTTCTTTATTATTTTTTGTTTGTTTTTATGTTTTTATATATTTAATTATTTTTGTTTATTGCTTTATTCGTTATTTATTTATATTACATTTATTTACGTATTTATTTATTTATTTATTTGTTATTTATATATTTATTTATTTACATATTTATTTTGTTATTTAATTGATTATTTATTATTTATTTATTAGTCATTAATTTGTTTGTTTTATTTGTGTATTATTTAGTTATTTATTATAATTTATTTATTTATATAATTTATTTATTTATTTTTTAGTTATTTATTTATTCATTCATTCATTCCTTCTGTGGTTTTTTGTTTTTTTTTATTTTTATTTATTTTTTACTTATTTTTGTTTTTATTATTTTCATTTATTTTTATCTTTTTTATTTTGTTAGTTTTATTTGTTTTTATTTATTTGTTATTTTTATTTTATTTAATTTTTATGTATTTATTTTTTACTAAATTTTTTGTTTTTCTTTAATTTTTCATCCTCATTTTTAAAATTTTTATTATTTTTATCAGCTTTTTATTTTTTTATATTTTTATTTTTTATTTTTTTTCTTTATTGATTTTTTTAAACTAATTTTCTGTCTTTCAGTTTTTAATTTTTGTTTTATTTTTAATTTTTCTGTCATATTTATTTCTTTATATATTTATATATTTATTTAGTTATTATTTTCCTATTTGTTTATTATGTAATATTTAATATTTATGTATTTATTATTTATTTTTTATTTATTTATTTATTATTTATTTAAATATTTATTAATTATCTTTATATTTATAATGTATGTATAATTTGTTTATTTATAATTTATGAATTCATTTATTATTTATTTATTAATATTTATAATTTCTTGATAATTTATTTATTTAATTTTATTTATTTATTGTTTATATATGTTTTATCGGTTTTTATTTTTTATTTTTATTTTATTTATGTATGTATATTTATTTACCTAGTTGTTATTTATTTATTAATTTATTTATTTATAAATATTTATAATTTATTTATTAGTTTTTTATTTATTTACTCATTTATTTATTTATTTTTTATTTATTTTTTATTAACATTTATTTATTTATTTATTGATGTAATTAATTTATTATTTATCTATTTATTCGTTTATTATTTATTTGTTTATTTATTTATTTATTATGTATTAATTTATTTGTTTATTTATTTGTTATTTATTTTAGTCATTTATTCACTTATTTATTGTTTTTTTATTTATTTTTTTGTTTTATTTATGTATTCATATTATTTATTGGTTTATTGACTTATTTACTCATTAATTAATTTTTTATTTATGTATTTATTTATTTATATGTAATTATATTTATTAATTATTTTTATTTACTTTTATTTTTATTTATTTTTATCTAGTTTATTTATTTCTATTTTTTATTTTCTTTCTTTCCTTCTTTTTTTCTTATTTAGTTAATATTTATTTATTTATTTATGATTCATTCAATTATTAACTATTTATTAATTTTTTTTATTTATATAGTTTTTATTTATTTATTTATTTATTTATTTATATTTTTTAATTTATTTATTCATAATTTATTTATTTATTGTTTATTTGTTTATTTATTTATTTATTTTTTTATTTTATTTATTTAATTATTTATTATATATGTATTTTATTTTTTATTTATTAATACTTATTCATTTAATTATTTATATATTCATTATTTTTTATTTATATTTATTTATTTCATATTTATGATTTATTTATTATATATTTTTTTATGTTTATTGTTTTATGATTTACTTTTTAATTATTTATTTTTTTTTTTAGTTTTATTTGTTAATTTTATTTCTTTATTTATCATTCATTAATTGATTGATTGATTTATTTATTTATATATTTATTATTTTTTTATTTATAATTTATATGTTATATATTTATTTATTCTCATAATTATTTATTTAATTACTTTTTTATTCTTTATTTATTTATTTATTTATTTATTTATTTATTTATTTATAGTTTAGTAATTTTTTTATTTTTTATTCATTATTTATATATTTATGTCTATTTATTCATTAACTATTTACTTATATGCTATTTATTTTTCTATTTATTATTTGTTAATTTATAAATAATTAATATATTTATATATTCGTTACATATTTTTTTATTTATCATATTTTATTTATTTGTCATTATCAATTTATTTATTTGTTTATTTATTTATTATTTATTCATTTATTTATTATTTGGTTACTATTTGTTGTTTAATATTTATCAGTATTTATTATTTATTTATTTATCATTTATTTATTTATTATTAATTTATTATTTATTGATTTATTATTTATTATTAATTTATTTATTTATATTATTCATTTATTAATTTATTTGGTTATTTTTTATTTTATTTATTTGTGTATTTATTCTTCATTTATTTACTTATTTATTCTTTATTCATTTATTTTATTTATTTATTTATTTTATTTTATTTTTTTATTTATTGATTATCTGCTATTTATTAGTTATTTATTTTATGTATTATTTTTATTTGTTTATTTGTATATTTATTATTTATTTATTTATATATTTAGTAATTAATTAATTCATTCCTTCTTTTATTTTTTATTTTCTATTTTTTAATTATTTTCTTTATTCTTACATTTTATATATTCATTTATTTTTTATTTTCTATATTTTCATTTAGTTTTTATTTTTTATCTTTGTATTTTTTTTTTTATTTTTTAGTTAGTTTTTATTTTTATTTTATTTTTATTTTTTAGTTAGTTTTTATTTTTATTTTTTTATTTTCTTATTTTTATTTTTTTTATTTTATTTCTTTTATTTTTATATTATTTTCTATTCCATTTATTTTTTCTTTTTTATTTATTTTTTATTGATTTTTTTTTTTTAATTTTAATTTTTTATTTTTTATTTACTTATATTCATTTTATTTTATTTATTTATTTATGTAATATTTAGTTATTTTTTATTAATTTATTGTTTATTGATTTACTTATTTATTTTTTTATTGTTCATTACCAATTATTTTTTTTATTTGTTTATTCATTTATTAATTTATTTGTTTATTGATTGATTTATTATTTATTTAATTATTATTTATTTATTTATTTATCGTTTATTTAATTGTATTTATTTATATTTATTAAATTATATTTTTATTTATTTTATTTTTTATTTTTATTTATTTTACGTATTTATTTATTCTTTTTTATTATGTATTTGTTCATTTATATATTTATTTATATATTTATTATTTTATTTTTTTATTTATATAATTTATTTATGATATATTTATTATTCATATTTATTTATTCATTTAATTATTTACTATTTATTTTTTTTTTGTTTATTTCTTTATTTATTTTTTATTTTTTCTTTATATATTTATTTTTTATTAGTTATATTTATTTATTCTCATATTTATTCAATAAATGTTTATGTATGTATTTATTTATTTATTTATTTATTATTTACTAATTTTATCATTATTTATTTATTATTTACATATTCATTTATTCATTATTTGTTTATTTATTATTTCTTTATTATTATTTATTTATTTATTTGTTTATTTGTCTATTTATTTATGTACTTTTTACTTATTTGCTATTTATATTTCTATTTTTTATTTATTATGTTTTTATTTTGTTTATTTATTTATTTATTTTTCAGTTTTTTATTTTATTTTTATTTTTATTTTTTTGTTTATTTGTGGTTTATTATTTATCAATTATTTATATTTATTTATTTATCATTTATTTATTTATTTATTTATTTATTCATTTATTTTTTATTATTTTATTTATTCATTCATTCTTTCTTTTGTTTTTTCTTTACTTTTTATGTTTTATTTCTTATTTTTGTTTTTATTTTCATTTATTTTTTTATGCTTTTTATTTATTTTTATTTGTTTTTAATTTTTATTTTTATTTTTTATTTTTATTTTATGTAATTTTTTTTTACTTATTTTTTTTCTTTTAATTTTTCATCTTTATTTTTTGTTTTTGTTTTATGTTTATTTTATTTTTTAACTTTTTAATTTTTTATCTTTTTATATTTATTTTTTCATTTATTTTTTCTTTTTTTTTTTATTGATTTTTGCTTTTTATTTATTTTCTGTCTTTTAGTTTTTTATTTTTATTTTTAATTTTTCTTTTCTTTTATTTATTATTTATTTATATATTTATTTATTTATGATTTATTTTTGATTGTTTATATTTAGTTATTTATTTTTTTCTTTATTATTTAATATTTATATATTTATTATTTTTTTATTTAAATATTTAATATTTATCTATTAACATTTATAATGTAATTATAATTTGTTTATTTATAATTTATTTATTCATGTTTAATTTATTTATTAATATTTATAATTTATCATTTATTATTTGTTTATTTAATTTTATTATTTATTGTTTATATATTTTTAATTGTTTTTATTTTTAGTTTTATTTTTTTATTTTATTTATTTTATTAATTTATTTATTTATTTATATTTTTTAGTAATTAATTATTTATTAATTTATTAATATTTATCATTTATTTTTATTCATTTATTTACTTATTTTTCTTATTAATTAGCATTTATTTATTTATTTGTTTTAGTAATTATTTACTAATTTATTTATTAATATTTATAATTTATTTATTTTTATTTATTCATTTATTTACTTATTTTTGTTCTTAGTTAGCATTTATTTATTTATTATTTGTTTATTTAATTTATTATTTATCTATTTATGTATTCATTTATTTATTATTAATTTATTTGTTTATTTTTTTATTTTACTCATTTACTTATTTTTTATATATTTTTTATTTTTTTATTTTGCCATTGTTTTATTATTTATTTATTTATTTATTTATTTATTCATTTATTTATTGGTTTATTATTTATTTTTTGTTGTAGTTTTATTTATTCTTCATTATTTATTTATTTATTTATTTATTTACTCATTAATTAATCTCATTTATCAATTATTTATTTCTTATTTTTGTGTACTTATTTTTATTTTTTTAATATTTTTATTTATTTTTATTTATTTTCATATTTTATTTATTTATTTTTATTTTTTATTATTTTATATATTGTTTATTTTTTTATTTATGAATTATTTGTTATTTATTATTTATTTATTTATTTATTTATATATTTTTATTCATTTATTTATTTTTATTTGTTTAAGTATTTATTTTTTATTTATTCATAATTTATTTATTTATTTATTTATTTATTGTTTGTGTTTATTTTTTCATTTTTATTATTTATTCATTATTAATTAATTTATGTATTTTTTATTTATTAATATTTTTTTTATCAATTATTTGTTTATTTATATATTCATTATTTTTTATTTATTTAAATATTCAATATTTATGATTCATATATTTAATATATATTTTTTATTCATATATTTATTTATTTTATTTACTATTTATTTATTTATTTTTTATATATTTATTATTTATTTATTTATTTTATTTATTATTTATTTATTGATTTATTTCTTTATTTATATATTTTTTTATATATTTACTATTTATTACATATTATAAGCTATATATTTATTTATTATAAATTAATATAATAATTTATTTATTTTTTATTTATAATTTTTTATTCATTTACTTATTTGTTTATTTTTATGTTTTTGTTTATTTATTTATTTATTTATTTATTTGTTTATTTGTTGTTTATTATTTATCAGTTATTTATTTATTTATTAATTTATCATTTATTTATTTATTTTATTTATTGTTTATTTATTTGTTATTTATTAATTTATTATTTGTTATTAATTTTTCTTCATTATTTATTTATGTAAATATTTTTATTTATTTACTTATTGTTTATTTATGTTTCTTTTATTTACTTATTTATTTTTTATCCATTTATTTATTTTTTATTTATTATTTATTTTTTTTTATTTGTTATTTTCTTATTTATTGAGTATATTATTTATTTAATAGTTATTTATTTTTGTTTATTATTTGTTTAATAGTTATTTATATATTTATTCATTTTTTATTTACTAATTTATTATTCATTTATTTCATTTATTCATTCCTTCTTTCATTTTTTATTTTCTATTTTATTATTTAATTTTCTTTCTTATTTATTCTTATTTTTAGTTATTCTTTTATTTTTTTATTTTATTTTTTTGTTCATTTTTGTTTTTTTTATTTTCTGTATTTTTTGTTTTAATTTTTTTTATATAGTTATTTTTTTATTTTTATTTTTTACATTTTCTTATGTTTTTCTTTATTTTTTATTTTTATTTTTTATTTTATTTTTTTACATTCTTATTTTTTATTGCGTTCATTTTTTTCTATTTATTCTCTATTGATTTTTGTTTTTTATTTATTTTCTATTTTTTTGTTATTTATTTTAAATATTTATTTTTATTTTTTATTTATTAATATTATTCATTTACTTAGTTATTTATTTTTATGTTTATTTATTATTTAGGTATATATTATTAATTTATTATTTATTGATTGATTTATTTTTTTTATTTATGTATTCATTATTATTTATTATTTTTTATTTGTTTGTTCATTCATTTGTATATTTATTTATTGGTTTATTTATTATATATTAATTATTTATTTATAAATTATTTATTTATAAATTATTTATTTATTTATTTGTTTGTTTATTTAATTTTATTATTTTTTATTTATTAAATTACATAATTTTTATTTTTATTTTTTATTACTTATTTACTTTATTTATTCTTTATTATCTTTTTTATTTATTAATATTTATTTATTTTTTATATTCATTTATTATTTATTCATTTATTTATTTATTTATTCTATATTTATGATTTATTTTTTATATATTTATTATTTGTTCATATTTATTTATTTTATAATCTAGTATTTATTTTTTAATTATTTTATTTATTGATTAATTACTTTGTTTTATTTATTTTTTATTTATTTATATATTTATTATTTAATATTTATGTAGTATATATTTTTTTGTTTATTAATATTTATAATTTATTTATTAATTAATTTTTAATTCATTTATTATTTATTTTTCATTTATTAATTTATTATATATTTTTATTTATTTATTTTTTATTGATTTATTTATTAATTATTTATTGTTTATTCTTCATTTATTTGCTTATTTATTATTTATTCATTCATCATTTATTTATTTATTTATTTATAATTTTTATTTATTTATTTAGTTACTTTTTGATATTGATATTGTTTATATTTATTAGTTATTTATTTTTTAATTTTTGCTTATTAGTTTTTTATTTATATATTCATTGTTTGTTGTTTATATCTTTATTTTTTATTTATTTCTTTATTATTTATTTAAGTATTAATTAATTCATTCATTCCTTTTATTTCTTATTTTTTCTATTTTTTTCGTATATTTTTATTTTTTTATTTTTTATTATTTATCTATTTAATTCATTTTTATCTTTAAATTTTTAACTTTTTCTTAATTGTTTATTTTTATTTTTTGTTTTTTATGTTCTTATTTTTTAATTAATTAATTTTTTTTCTTTTTTATTGATTTTTGGTTTTTATTTCCAATTTTTTCAGTTTTTTATTTTAATTTTTATTTATTTTTATTTTTATTTATATTATTCATTTAATTTATTTATTTATTTATTTATTATTTATTTATTTTTATTTAGTTATTTATTTATTTTCTTATTCTTTATTATTCATTATTATTTATTTTTTATTTGTTTATTCATTTACTTATTTATTGTTTTTATTTATTTATATATTTAATTATTAATTCATTTTTATTTATTTATTTGTTATTTGTTTTTTAATTTAATTTTTTAAATTATATTTTTATATTTATTTATTTATTTATTTATGTATTTTTTAAATTAATTATTTATTTGTTTATTATTTAAAATTTATCTACTTTTAATATATTTATTTATAATGTATTTGTTTATTTATTTATTTTTTAATTTATTTATTATTTATTTATTTATTCATTTGTTTATTTATATATTTATTGTTTATTTATGTATTTAGTTATTTACTAATTATTTGTTTATTTAATTTTATTTTTTTATTTATATGTTTTTTTTTATTATATATTTACATATATTTTTTATTTCCTTTTTATTTATATATTTATTAATATATTTACTCATTTCTTATTATTTTTTATTTTTTATTAATCATTTTTTAATTTTATTATTTGGGTATTTAATTTATTATTTATATTTATTATCTTATTTTATTAATTTTTTTAAAATTTATTTATTATTTATATATTTATTTTTTATATATTTATTTCTTCATTTATTTATTTTCCATTTATTAATTTATTTATTTTATTTATTTTTTGTTTACCTTTTGGTTATTTATTAGTTATTTGTTTTTTATTTATTTATATTTAGTGTTTATATAATTTATTATTTTAATTTTTTTTTATTTATGTATTTATTATTTATTTATTTAATGTTAAATTATTTACTATTTATTTATTCTTATTCACTTATTTATTTATTTATTATTTATTTATTTATTTATTTATTTATTAATTAATTAATTTATTTATTTATTGACCATTGATTATTTATAGATTTTATATTTATTATTTAGGATTTATTTATTATTTCCTGAGTTATATATTTATTATTTATTTATTATTTACTTTTATATACTGTTAATTTACTTATGTATTAGTTATTTATTTACCTATTATTCATTTATTTATTATTTATTTATTTATTTACTTATTTCTTATTTATATTGCTATTTGGTTTTATTTATCCATTTATTTATTTACCTGTTATTTATTATTTATTATTTATCTAATTATTTTTTATTACTTATTATTTATTCATTATTTGTTTATTTTTTTATTTATGTATTTATCATTTATTATTTATTTAGTGATTTATCTATTTATTAATTTATTCCTTTTTTGTTTTTTAATTTTTTATTTCATATTTTTGTTTTATATTTTTATTTATTTTTTTATATTTTTTTATGTTTTTATTTTTGTATTTTTGTAATTTTTGCTTTTATCTTACTTTTTTAATCCTTTATTAGTTTTTATTTATTTAACTTTTTCTTTGTTCTTTATCTTTATTTTATTTTATTTTTTAGCTTTTTAATTTTTTTATTTTTTGTGTTTCTATTTTTATTTTTTATTTATATTTTATTGAGTTTTTATTTATGTCCTATCTTTTAGTTATTTTTTATTTATTTAATTTTTTTTTTTATTTTATTTATGTCTTTATTTATATATTATTTATTTATTTTTTTATTATTTATTTATTTAGTTATTTATTTATATTTATAAATTATTTATTTAATTTTATTTTTTTATATATTTATTTGTTTTTATTTTTTACTTTTTTATTTAATTATTTATTTATATTTATTTAATTATTTATTTGTTATTTAATATTTATTATTTATCTATTTATTTATTTATTTATTTATTTATTTATTTACTAACCTCTTCGTTGGGCGAGTCGGTAGAGCTGTGGCCTAGCACTCGGAAGGCCCGAGTTCGAGTCTCTGGCCGGCTGAGTTAGAGGAATTTATTTCTGGTGACAGAAATTTTTTCTCGTTATAATGTGGTTCGGATTCCACAATAAGCTGTCGGTCCCGTTGCTAAGTAACCAGTTGGTTCTTAGCCGCGTAACTTTTATTAATTTACTTATATTTATTTTATTTGTTTATTAATTCAATATTTATTAATATTTACAATTTATTAATATTTACAATTTATTAATATTTGCAATTTATTTATTTATAATTTATTTATATTAGTTTTTTACTTATTTATTTATTTATTTATTTATTTTTTATTTATTATTTTTATTAATTTATTTGTTTATTAATTTATTTATTGTTTATTTATTTTTTATTTATTTATTTATTTATTAATATTTCCATTTATTTGTTTATTTATTTATTATTGGTTTATTTAATTTTATTATGTGTTATTATTTATGTATTTTTAGTTATATATTTATTTATTATTTATTTTTTCTATATTTATTTTTTTGTATATTTATTTATTTACTCATTTATTTACTCATTCATTTATTTTTTATTAAATATTTATTATTGTTTAATTAATTTAATATTTTTTATATATTTATTTAATATTTAGTTATTTATTTATTTGTTACATTTTTAGTTATTTATTCATTGTTATTTATTATTTTTTTTGTTTATTCATTTATTTTTTATTATTTATGTATTTATTTATTTATTTATTATTTGTTAATTTGATTTTATTAATTTTTTATTTATTAAATTATATATTTTTTGCATATTTTTATTTATTTATTGTTTATTTATTATTTAATTATTTATTTAGTTATTCATTTATTTATTTATTTATTTATTTATTTTATTAAATAAATATTTATTATTTATTCATGCATTAATATTTAGAATTTATTTGTGTAATATATTTATTTACAATCTATTTATTTTTTTTTAAATTAATTTATGTTTTATTTATATAATGTTTATTTATTTGTTGTTTATTTGATTTTATTATTTATATTTTTATTTATTATTTATATTTTTATTTATTTATATATTTATTTTTTATTGATGTCTTCATTTATTATTATTTATTTATTTATTTATTTACTACTTACTTTTTTTATTATGTAATTATTATTAATCTATTTTGTATTGTTTACTATTTATATATTTAATTTATTATTTATTTATTTATCTTTTTTATTTTCTTAATAATTTGTTAATTTATTTATTTATATATTTGTTTATTTACTCATTTATTTACTTATTTTTTTATTTATATATTATATATTTATTTATTGTTTCATCATTTGTTTATTTTTTTGTTTGTAATTTATTTATGTATTATTTTTTATTTATTTAACAATATCTATTTATATATTTATTTTTTGTGTAATAATTTATTATTTATTTACTGTTTAGTTATTCACTAATTTATTTATTTATTTATTGTTTATTAATTACTTAATTTATTTCTTTATTTGTTTATGTAGTATTTATAGATTATAAATTGATTATTGATCATTTATTATTTATATTTATTTTTATTTATTTATTTATTCATGATTTATTTATTTATTTATTTATTTATTTATTTATTTATTTATTTACTGATTTATTATATATTAATTCATTATTTATTTATTATATTTTTATTATTTATTTATTACTATTTATTTACTTATTAATTATTTACTTATCTATTATTTATTTATTTAACTAATTATTTATTTATTAATTATTTATTGACTTATTTATTTACGTATTTCTTATTTAATTTTGTATTTGGTTTTTCTTTATTTATTTACTTATTTATTTGAATCATGTGTATTTATTTATATATTTATTTATTTATCTTTATTATTTTTTTTTATTTATTACTTGTTGATTATTATTATTTATTTATTTATTATTTGTTTATGACTTATTTATTTACTTATTTATTTATTTATTTATCATTTATTATTTTAGATATTTATTTATTATTCATTTATTATTTATCTATTTATTTATCTTTTTATTTATATATTTATTATTTATTCATATTTTTATTTATTTTTGTTATTAATTTATTATTTTTTATTGATTTATGTTTTTATTTATTTATTAATTTTTTTTTATTGATATATTTATGTATCATTCATTTATCTACTTGTTTATTATTTATTATTTATTTATTTGTTATTAATTAATTTATTCTTTAATTAATTTATTTACGTATTTATATTGGTACTTACTGATTATTTATTATTTAATACTGATTATATATTATTTAAGAGATATATTTATTTATTTTTTGTTTATTTATTTTTTTTATTTGTATATATATTTATATATTTAATATTTATTTATTTATTTATTTGTTTATTCATTCATTAATTTTTTTATTTTTATTTTTATTTTTTATTTCATATTAATTTTTGTTTTATATTTTCATTTGTTTTCTTATCTTTTATTTTTATTTTTGTATTTTATTTATCTTATTTATTTTTTTATTTATTAATAAGTTTTTATTTATTTTTTTTTGTTTATTTGTTTATCATTATTTTTATATTATTTTATTTTATTTCTTAGCTTTTTAATTTTATTTATTTTTATATTTTTATTTTTTATTTACTTATTTTTTCTTTTGTATTTATTTATATCTTATTGATTTTTTTTATATATTTTCTGTCTTTTAGCTATTTTTTATTTTTATTTTTTTTTATTCATTTCTTTATTTTTATATTATTAATTTTTTTTATTTATTATATTTATTATTTTCTTATTTATTATTTCTTTGTTTATTGTTTATTTAAATATTATTTATTTATTTATTTATATTTATAGTTTATCAGTATATATTTATATTTGTTCTATATGTATTTATGTATTTATTTATTTAATATTTATTATTTATTTATTTATGTATTTATGAAGTATTTATTATTTATTCATATTTATTTAATTTATTTTGTTTCTATTTATTAATTTATTAATAATTAATTAATATTTATATTTTATTTATTTTGATTTATTTATATTTATTTTTTTACTTATTTGTTATTAATTATTTATTTATTTTTATTTATTTATTTGTTCTTTATTTATTATTTGTTTATTTATCAATTTATTTGTTTATTTATATTTTATGTATTTATTAATTAATTATTATTTACTATTATTATTTTTTTATTTATTATTGGTTTATTTAATTTTATTTGTTTATTTATATATTTATTAATTTATATATTTTTATATTTTTTATTTATTTATTTATTGTTTTTTATGTATTTATTTATTTACTCTTTATTTATTTATTTATTTATTATTATTGGTTTATTTTATTTATTTATTTTATATTTTTATATGTTTAGTTATTCATTATTTATTTATTTATTTTTTATTTATTTTACTCATTTACTTACTACATTTTATTTGTTATTTTTTATTTATTTATTTATTGGTTTATTATTTATTTATTGTATATTTATTTATCATTTCTTTATTTTTTATTTGTTTATTTATTTATTTATTTATATATTTATTTATTTATTTATGTATTTATTTATTTAATTAATTTTTATTTTATTTATTTTTTGCTTATTTATTATTTATTTCTTTATTTACTCTTTAACTAATTTATTTATTTAATTAATTTATTTTTATGTATATTTTTATTTAGTTTTTTATTTATTTTTTTTTATTTATTTATTTTATCTATATTTATACTTATTTATTTCTTTTTTATTCTTTCCTTCTTTCTTATTTAATTTTTAGTTATTTATTTAATATTTCTTTATTTATTATTTATTAATTATTATTTATTCATTTATATTTTTTATTTATTTATTATTTTTAGTATTATTTTTGTTGTTATTTATTCATTATTTATTTATTTATTTATTTATTTATTTTTAATTTGTTTATTATTTATTTGTTTATTAATTTTTTTTAATTTTTCATCATTTATCAATTTATTATTTATTTATTTATCAGTTATTTGTTTGTTTATTCATTCTTTATGTATTTATTATTTATTTTTATTAATATTTATTTAATTTTTTACTTATTTATATATTCATTATTTATGATTTTATTTATTTATTCTCTATATATATGATTTATTTATATCTATTATTTATTAATTTTTTTATTTTATGATTTACTCTATTATTTTTTTATCTATTAATTTTCTTTATTTATTTAATTTTATAATTATTTATTTATTTATTATATATTTATTTATTTAATTATTTTTGTTTATTTATGAATTTTTTTATAATTTATGAATATATGTATTTATTTATTATTTGTTTGTTTATTTATTTGTTTATTATTTAATCATTATTAATTTATTAATAATTTATTATTTATTTATTAATAATTTATTATTTATTTATTAATAATTTATTATTTATTTATTAATTTATTATTTATTTATTTATTTGTCTTTATTATTTATTCATCTACTATTTTGCTATTTATTTTTTATTTATCTATTTATTTAATATATTTATTTATCTATCGATTTAGTATTTGTTTATTTATTTAATTATTTGTTATTTATTTATTTTTTATTTATTTATTTATCATTTATTTATTTATTCATTTATTTATTTTAGTTATTTATCATTTATTTATTTATTATTAATTTATTAGTTATATATTTGTTATTAATTTACTATTTGTTTATTTTTTGTTTATTTATTTATTTATGCCTCATTTATTTACTTATTTATTATTTCTTTTTTTAATTTTTTTTATTTATTTTATTTTTTATTTGTTTATTTTGGTATTTATCGATTATCTATCATTTAGTTATTAATTTTATTTATTTTTTATTTGTTTATTATTTATTTATTCATTTATTTATTTTCTTTATTCATTCATTTCTCATTTTATTTTTTATTTTTTTTATTTTTCATTATTTTTGTTTTTTATATATTAATTTTTAATTGTTTTAATTTTTAATTTTTTATTTTTATTTTTTATTTTTTTTTATTTTTTCTTTATATTTTCATTTTTTGCATTTTCTTTATTTTTATGGATTTTTTTATTTAAGTTTTTTAGTTTTTCATATTTTAATTTTTATTCATTTTTTATTTTTTTGATATTCATTTATTTATTTAATTAGTTATTTGTTATTTATTTATTTATTTATTTATTTATTCTTTATTTAGTTATTTATTATTCATATATTGTTTATTAATTTATTTTTTTTAGTTTATTCACTTATTTATTATTTATTTGTTTTTAATTATTTATTTATTAATTAATTAATTATTATTTGTTTATTTAGTGTTATTTATTTTTTATTTATTAAATTCTGTAGTTATTTATTTTTATTTATTTACTTTTGTTTATTAATTTATTATTTTTTTATTTAAATATTTAATTTATTAGTATTTATAATTTATTTATTTATTTGTTTATTTTTTATTAATTTATTTTTATTATTTATTTATTATTATACATTTCTTTATTTATTTAAACATTGTTTATTTAGTTATTATTTATTTATTACTAATTTGTTATTTTTATTTATTTTTATTTATATATTTTTATTGTTTATTATTAATATATTTATTTATTTATTTATTTTTATTTATTATTGCTTATTTATTTATTTATATATTTACTCATTTATTGTTTTTTATTTATTTTATTTTTTTATTTATTATTTTTAAAAACTTTTATTATTGATTCATTATTGATTTATTATTTGTTTATTATTTATATATTTATTTGTTTACTCATTTGTATACTTATTTTTATTTATTTTTATCTATTGTTTTATTTATTCTGTTAATTTATTTTGTTTATCTATTTCTTTTATTTTATTTATTTAATATTTATATATTTATTTGTTATTTAGTATTTATTTATTTATTTCTTTACATATTTATTTATTTATTTTTTAATTTATTTATTTTAATTTTTATGTATTTATATATTTATTATGTTTTATTTATTTTTTATTTATTTCATATTTTTATTTATTTATTTTTATTTTTATTTTTTTATTTATTTCTTTATTTATTATTTATTTTTTATTTAATACGTTTATTTATTTATTATTTAGTTTTTTATTTATTTCTATTTTTCATTTATTTATTTTTTATTTAATTTTTAATTACATTTTATTTATTTAATTTTTTATTTATTAATTAATTATTTATTCATTTATTTATTTTTTATTATTTATATATTTATTTTCTCATTTGTTAAAGTTTATTTTTTATTTAATTTTCTCATTTGTTAAGGTTTTTTATTTATTTATTTATTTATTTATTTATTTATTTACTTATTTATTATTTATGTATATATTTATTTACTCATTTATTAATGTTTTATTTTTTTATTATTTATTTCTTTATATAATTATTTTTAATTAATAATTTATTTACTTATTTATTTTTATGTATGTATTATTTATTTATTTGTTTTTTTATTATTCATTTGTTTATTTAATTAATTTATTTTATTTATTTATGTCAATTAATTAATTTATTTTATATATATATATATATATATATATATATATATATATATATATATATATATATATATATATATGTACATATATTTAATTACTCATTTATTTACTTATTTGTTTTTCCTTTTTATTTATTAATTATTTATTTTTATTTATTTTATAATTTGTTAATTATTATTCCTCATATATTATTTATTTACTATATGTTCATTTATTTATCTACTATTTATTTTTTTCTTCATTTTTTATTTATTTTCTGTTTTTCAGTTTTTCATATTTTAATTTTTATTAATTTTTAATTTTTTATTTATTTATAATAATATTTATTTATATTTAATTAGTTATTTGTTATTTATTTATTTGTTATTTATATATTCATTATTTATTTATTTATTCATTTATTGTTTATTTATGTGTTTAGTTATTTATTAATTATTTATTATTTTTTATTAGTTTATTCATTTATTTATTTATTTGTTTTTCATTATTTATTATTTATTAATTAATTATTTATTTATTATTTGTTTATTTTTGTTATTTATTTTTTATATATTAAATTCTGTAGTTATTTATTTTCATTTATTTACCTTTATTTATAAATTTATTTTTTTATTTATTTAGTTATTCATTCATTTATTTATTTATTAGTTATTTATTTATTTATTTATTTAAATATTTAATTTATTAGTATTTATATTTTTTATTTATAGTTTATCCATATAATTTATTTATAATTTATTTATTTATTAATTTATTATATATTTTTATTGTTTATTATTTATTTATTTATTATTTTTTATTATTGTTTATTTATATATTTACTCATTTATTATTTTTTATTTATTTTTATTAAATATTTTTTTTATTTATTTTATATTTTTTATTTTCTATTTTTTTATAATTTTTTAAATCTTTGATTATTGATTCATTATTGATTTATTATTTATTTATTATTTATATATTTAGTTATTTACTCACTTATTTACTTTTTTTATTTATTGTTTTATTTTTTCTTTCTTTATTTTCTTTAATATCTATTTATTTTATTTTTATTTATTTAATATTTAGATATTTATTAGTTATTTATTTATCTTTTAATATTTATATATTTATTTTTTATTTATTTATTTGTTCTTTATTATTTATTTATTTGTTCTTTATTATTTATTTATTTGTTTATTTCTTTACTCATTTATTCATTTACTTTTTATTTTATTTTTTTATTTTTATTTTTATTTATGTATTTATTTATTATGTTTATTTATTATTTTTTATGTATTTATTATTTTTATTTATTTTTTATTTTTATTTATTTATTTATTTTTATCTTTTATTTAATACGTTTATTTATTTATTATTTAGTTTTTTATTTATTTATTTTTATTTTTCATTTATTTATTTTATTTAATTTTTTATTTATTTTATTATTTGTTTATTTATTTTTTATTTATTTATTCATTTATTATTTATTTTTTATTTATTTATTTATGTTCTCATTTGTTAAAGTTTATTTTTTATTTAATTTTCTCATTTGTTAAAGTTTTTTATTTATTTTTTTATTTATATATTTATTTACTCATTTATTTATTTATTTTTTATGTATGTATTATTATTTATTTATGTGTTTTTTATTAATTTGTTTATTAATTAATTTATTTATTAATTTTTTATGTATTTATACATAAATTAATTTATTTTTTATTTATTTATATTTATTTAATTACTCATTTATTTACTTATTTGTTTTTCCTATTATTTATTTACTAATTATTTATGATTTTTATTTACTTAATTATTTGTTAATTATTTATTATTTACTTATTTGATTAATTTGTTATTTATTATTTATTTAATATATGTTCATTTATTTATCTATGTATTTTTTCTTAATTTATTTATTTTCTGTTTTTTAGTTTTTCATATTTAATTTTTATTCATTTTTTATTTTTTATTTATAGTATTTATTTATTTAATTAGTTATTTGCTATTTATTTATTTGTTTTTATTTATTCATTATTTAGTTATTTATTATTCATATATTGTTTATTTATTTATTAATTATTTATAATTTTTTATTAGTTTATTCATTTATTTATTATTTATTTGTATTTTTTATTATTTATTTATTATTTATTTATTATATGTTTATTTAATTTTATTTATTTTTTATTTATTAAATTCTGGAGTTATTTATTTTTATTTATTTACTTTTATTTGTTAATTTATTATTTATATATTTATTTATTTAGTTATTCATTCATTTATTTATTAGTTATTTATTTATTTATTTAAATATTTAATTTATTATTTATAATTTTTTTAATTATAATTTATCCATATAATTTATTTATAATTTATTACTTTTTATTAATTTATTTTTTTATGTATTTATTTATCTATTTATTATTATCCATTTTTTATTTATTTAATCATTGCTTATTTAGTTATATATTTAATAATTATTTGTTGTTTTTTATTTAATTTTATTTATTATGTGTTTTTATAGTTCATTATTTATTTATTTATTTATTTATTTTTTATTTATTGTTTATTTATTTATATATTTATTCATTTATTATTTTTTATTTTTATTAATTAATTTTTTATTTATTATTTTTATATATTTTTTATTTTCTATTTTTTTATAATTTTTAAAATCTTTTATTATTGATTCATTATTGACTTATTATTTGTTTATTATTTATATATTTATTTATTTACTCATTTATTTACTTATTTTTATTTATTTTTATTTATTGTTTTATTTATTTTGTTAATTTATTTTGTTTATCTATTTATTTTATTTTATTTATTTAATATTTATATATTTATTTATTAGTTATTTATTTATTTTATAATTATATATTTATTTTTTATTATTTATTTATTTATTTATGTTTATTATTTATTTTTTACTTATTTATTTAATGTTTATTTATTATTTGTTAAATTTATTTATTTATTATTTATTTATATATTTATTTACTCATTTATTAATGTTTAATTTTTTTATTTATTTCTTTATTTAGTTATTTAATTAATCATTTATTTATTTATTTTTTATGTTTGTATTATTATTTATTTGTTTTTTTTATTCATTTGTTTATTTAATTAATTATTTATTTATTAATTTTTTTATTTGTTTATTATATATTAATTAATTTATTTTTTATTTATTTATTAATATTATTTATATTATTTAATTACTCATTTATTTTCTTATTTGTTTTAACTATTTATTTATTTATTTATTATTTATTTTTTATTTATTTAATTATTTGTTAATTATTTATTATTTATTTATTTAATTTATTATCTATTTATTATTCATTATTATATGTTCATTTATTTATCTGCTATCTATATCTTTCTTAAATTTTTATGATTTATTTATTTATTATTTTTTATATATTTATTTATTTATGTATTTGTTTTTATTAAATTTATTATCTATTTATTTTTATATCAATTATTTGTTTATTATTTTTTTATTTTTTTTTATTTTATTACTTATTATTTTATTCATTTATTTTTTTATTTGCTATTTATTTATTTTTTATTTATTTATTATTTATTAATTAATTATTTTATTTATTTTATTTATCAATTATTATTTATTTTATTATTTATTCATTAATTTTTTATATCATTTATTTTTTATTATATTTATTTTTTTATTTATATAATTATCATTTATTTATTTTTTTATTTATTAAATTATTTATTTATTTATTTGTTTATTTTAATTATTTATTTATTTATTCATTTATTTAAGTATTAATTTTATTTATTTATTATTTATCCGTTTATTTTTTCTTCATTTATTTATTTATTTTATAGTTGTATTATTTGTATGTTTATTTACTATTTATTATGTATTTTATTTATTTATTATTTATTTTATTTTATAAATTATTTATTTATTTATATATTATTGATTGATTGATTTATTTTTATTTATTTATTTATTTATCGTTGATTTATTATTTATACCTTTTTTGTTATTTTCTTTTATTTATTTCTTTATATTACACTAACATTGCATCGTAAGTGAGAAACTGCGGAGTTTGGAGAATGATCGTAGAGAATAGTTGAGGTGCAGTTGCCATATCAGAGGGAAGGGAAGGGAAGGGAAGGTCGTGTACAGGTTGAATGGAATGAAGGCGTTGGTATCTATTACTCTTGGTAATGCCTTTCTTCATATCTCTCTGTCTAGTGGTTTCTGGAACTGACCTGAAAGGAGCAGACATCAAATCCAGGTAAAGTGGGACTTAGAGGAAATTAATTTTTTTTTTATTGTTTCCCTTGTTGACTATCGAAAAAATTTTCCATGTGTCAGTCACAAAATAATATTGAAGGTAATACCCACAATAAATATGTGTGTCTCTCTCTCTCTCTCTCTCTCTCTCTCTCTCTCTCTCTCTCTCTCTCTCTCTCTCTCTCTCTCTCTCAGCCAATCAGGAATCTCTTTCGCCTCTTCTTTTCGAAGGGAGTTTCTTGGACGCTTGTGGCTGGCTGAAAGCATTCGGGAAGGTTTTCAGTCGGACTGTAGCATAGGCTCTGTTGATCCAAGTTTGTTATTGTCCTCCGTCAACAACGTCGCATTGTTACGCCGGGACTCCCACTGATGAAGGATATTATCATTTACTAAGGTGAGTTAATTTGTAGTGGTTGAGAACTCCGTGAATGCGGACACGTGAGAAGCAGAGCTTGATGGTCACACCCAGATTTGTGATTCGTTATAGTCCCAGGTTGTGTTAGGCCTTGAGACTTGTATATGTTGCTTTCCGAAGGCCTCTGCTGAGGAATTTTTTCCGAAAATAAGAGTTATTGATATTATAATCCCGCTGAAGGACGCTGAACTTCATGTGTTTTAAACCGCCTGCCCTTGGCATAGATAATTGCTAGAGCTTAGGATCCCAAGGATCCCATAGCCTGGGTCAAGTGAGGCATTCAGTCTTGAGAGTTGCGTCGCCGGTTATGTTTATTTCCTACTTGAAGAGCGATGATTTATTGCAGCGTACTTGGAATCAATATATTGTGAATGGAGTCCACACCCTGTTGGGCTAAATGTGTCAGGTTTTGCCAACGGAAAATGCCTGTGGGATGGCGAATTTGCTGCTTCAACTGTAGGCACTAGGCCTGTGGGCTTTGAGGCATTTTATGGTAACCTATTGCACTAAGCTATTTCGCAATGTCTGTTGTAGCTTTTTTCGAGAGGAGGAGGGGCGCCCGCCGTGGATCAGTTCATGAAAATCTGATATAAAACGTTAATGATGATGATGAAATTGATGAGAATGGCAAGATGATTAAGTATCTACACTCTAAAAAATTAAGGGTATAAAAGGGGTAGAAAAAGGGTATTTCTAGTGGTTAAAATAGCATACCCTATCGGGGTATATAAGAACTATAATATACCCTTTACAATATACCCTTATCAAGGGTATAACATATACTTGAGATACCCTTACTTAGGGGTGTATTGCAGGTAAAGAATACCCTTTTGCAGGGTATTCTATACGATGTATATACCCGTGTATATTAATTATATGATTAATATATTAATCCATTACACCATTATGTGTAGTTATAGCATACATAAAATCATAAGGTCAATGATTTTAAAAGTTTGGTTTATCAAATTATTTTTATTGCACTTGAAAATCAAAAGTATATATATATTGCTATATGCGTAGATGTCTATGTAATATATATATATATATATATATGTATATATATAATATATATATATATATATATATATATATATATATATATATATATATATATATATTATTGCTATATGCATATGTCTATGTATATATATATATATATATATATATATATATATATATATATATATATATATATATATATATATATATATATATATATATATATATATATATATATATATATATATATATATATATATATATATATATATTATTGCTATATGCATATGTCTATGTAATATATATATATATATATATATATATATATATATATATATATATATATATATATATATATATATATATATATATACAGTATATATATATGTATATACTGGATCCCAAGGCAAATCTCCAGCTAACAACGGATGCCAGTAACATCGCATGTGGTGCTGTCCTACAGCAGGTCATCAACGGCGCTGCCCAGCCCGTCGCCTTCTTCAGCAAGAAATTCAATCCTGCAGAGACCCGCTACAGCACCTTCGACAGGGAACTCTGCGTGATGTACTGCGCAGTCCGGCACTTCAAGTTCCTCCTGGAGGGGACGCCCTTCACACCAGCCATTGGTTCACGCCTTCACCAAGCAAGGGACATGGTCTTCCAGGCAGCACCGCCACCTCTCAGCCATAGCCGAATTCACCTGCTCCATCATGTACCTCCCCAGCAGGAAAAATCCTGTAGCAGACGCCCTCTCCAGAGTCGAGTTGAACACAGTGCAGCTCGGAGTAAACTACCAAGACCTCGCCAGAGAACAGGCCGCTGACCCAGAAACCCTGGCCTACCGCACCGCCATCACGTCCCTTAAGTGGCGGGACGTGACCCTCGCCCCCGGAGGCCCAAGTGTCCTCTGCGACATCAGTACGGGTCAGCCCCGCCCCTTGGTTCCAGCCTCACGCCGCCGCCAGGTATTCGACATAATTCACGGCCTCTCACATCCCTCTGGCAGAACCATGGCCAAGCTGCTCTCAAAAAAGTGTTTGGCACGGGGTGCAGAAGGACGCTACGTCCTGGGCGAAACAGTGCCTGCAGTGCCAAACCAGCAAGGTGGGTCGTCACATGCAGTACGGGGTATGCGAGTTCCCGCAGCCAGAGCGCCGCTCCGGCCACATTCATGTCGACGTCATTGGGCCCCTTCCCCCGTCAGGCGGGTCCAGATACCTCCAGACAGTGGTAGACCGCTTGACAAGGTGGCCCGAAGCCACACCTATGCAAGAAGCCACTGCCAGCGCGTGTGCCGAGGCCCTGCTTTCCAGTTGGGTTAGCCACTTCAGCGTCCCGGACCACATCACAACCTGTCCGAATTGTGGTCCGCCCTGGCTCAGCTGCTGGGGACCACGCACCACACCACCACGGCATACAACCCGGCTGCCAACGGCCTGGTCGAGCGGTTCCACAGATCCCTGAAGGCGTCCCTCATGGCCCGCTGCACTGCCGAGGACTGGAAACATCAGCTGCCGTGGGTCCTCCTCGGTTTGAGAACCACCCCCAGAGCCGACAGCACCCCATCCGCAGCCGAAAAAACCTACGGTGAGCCCCTCTTGGTCCCGGGCGAACTTGTGACAGATCGCCACATCCCATCACTGCAGAGACTCCGCGACGTGGCCGGCAAGTTCGCCCCTTGCAAGCGCACGTACACCGAGAGGTCGGCCACCTTCACACCGCCAGAACTGTCATCCGCCACCCACCTCTTCGTCAGGGTCGACGCCGTCCGCCATGAAGAACTGGATTAGATTGACGAAAGAACAGTTCGCTCATCTGTTAAACCTGGTGACACCTCACATTGAAAAAGCTGATACTAAAATGAGGAAAGCTGTGTCTGCTGCACAGCGATTGACCCTCACTCTTCGTTATTTAGCAACAGGTAGGCTATGTTACTTGGAATTGTTTATGCCTAGACTAGGCTAATATATCCTAGGCTTGGTGTATTAATTAGGTTATGCATGAAAGATGCTGATCATTTTGTATCTGTACACTGTTCGTTTTTGGGTTGCTATTCATGTTTGATAGATTCTTGTAGGAAAAAAGTAAGCCTAGTCTAGGCTGGTGTACATTTTTTGGATTTTCAGGGGAGGAAAGGACAAATTTGGTCTTGGCATAAGTTAGCCAAGGCCAAGATTAAGATTAAGGTATTCGATAAAATTGTACATAAGGCTACCCAGACTAGACTGCAACCTAATGGCAGGCATCAAAGTAGCCTAGGCTAGGTTAGTAAAGTATTACCAATCTCAAAACAACCACCTAACTTAACCTAGCTATACTGTCTATTAATTGGGTAACATAATAAAAAAATAATTGCGTGTTTACACAATTTATAATAAAAAAAAGTAAATTTTGTGGTTGCACTATTATATTTTAAACTTTATAGTTGATGACAGTATGGTTATTAATTAACTGATAATTCCAGATACGCTGTAGCACAATATGTCAAGGCAAAAATGCAAGGTTTACAGTATGTACATTAGGAATATATATATTTATACTATTACTAAGGTAATTTTTCTCTCATTTCAGGAGAATCACAAGTTCCCCTTGGGTATCAATTTCGGATTAGCCATAATCTGGTTTCATCCCTCATACCAGAGACATGCAGAGCCATATACAACATAATGAAAACAGAATATTTAAAACTTCCATCAACTCCTGAGGAATGGAATGAAATTGCTCTGCATTATTTCCAGCAATGGAATTTTCCAAATTGCATAGGGGCACTAGATGGGAAAAGGGTGCTAAATGCAAAGCCCCCACATTCTGGTGCAGGTTTCCATGATTATAAAGGTCATTTTAGTATGATCATGATGGCATTAGTTGATGCATCTTATAAGTTCCTGTATGTAAATATAGGTGCTAATGGAAGAGCCAGCGACGGTGGGGTTTGGGATAGGTGTAGCCTAAAGGAAGCAATAGATAGTGAAGTTTTAAATATCCCATCATCATGTTGCTTACCTTTCACTGATAAGCAAAGCCCATATGTCATTGTTGGTGATGAGGCATTCCCAATTAAGCCCTATTTGATGAAACCTTTCCCAGGAAGGGAATTAAACAAAGTAAAAACTATATTCAATTATAGGTTGTCAAGAGCAAGGCGCATATCAGAAAATGCCTTTGGTATCATTCAGTAGTATTTAAGGTGTTATCAAAACCTATCCAAACTTGTCCAAACAATGTAAAGGACATTTTGTTTGCTATAGTGGTTTTACATAATTCTATCCGTGCACAATCTAAGAATTTGTATGCACCCCCTGAAATAAGAGAGAGGTTTATCAAACAGTGGTTTGGATAGTAGTCCTGGACATGGCGGACGTAGTACCAGTGATGCCCAAAATGTAAGGAACACATTAATGGATTATTACTTTAATAATGAAGGGGCAGTACCACTCCAAGATGAACGAGCCTATATGCACTAGTGGACATTTTCTCCCATATGCCTTCGAATATTTGCATATACAGTAATCTTAAAATAAAATTCATTATTTGTTCAATTGCTATTATTTACTCCTCAGTACTTATAAGAAAGTTATGAAGAGCGATGTGGAATTTAAATATGTACCCTGCGATACCTGGAGAAACAAACCCTGAAATTGCTTTAATCAACTTTATTACATAGAAAATGTTTAAAGCTGCATGACATCAATCTTGATTAGACTGAACTTTATTGTATACAAAATGTTTACAGCTACAGGAACTTGATTAGACTAGAAAGCCTGAGGTCTTACAGATCATGTATTTGAAATTCAAATTACCACCAGAGATTAAATACTGACAGAATTTAGCACCAAATTGATAACTACTGTTAACCTACTTTATCATCAGGTAAGCCATATTCCCGCTCAGTTTCCAGGACGACTTGGGAAATCCTAGCTGCTGCAACCTTTTGTCCATTTACTAGTAGGGACCTTATCCAAACCTCAACTGTTTTTCCCACACTGAAACCTAGGTCGTTAGGCGTACTGGTGTTGCCCAATTCTTTGAGGGTTTGCAAGCATTCTTCCTCAAATGAATTTTGTAGCTTCCTGTTCTTACTACTGTTACTTGCTTTTTGGTTCTGTAGAGATGAAGTTGCGGAAGTTGCTGGTGCAACAGACCGATCAGAACTTCCATTAGAAAGGTCAAAGCTGGGGGACACAGGTTGAGTTGAAGAATCCGTACTTGACTCTCCGATTTGAAATTCATCAAAAGTGTTTTGAGTAACCTCAATAACTAGAGGATTATCTATAGGATTTACCTGTAAATAAAAAAAATATATATATTACTCTATTATGAATATGTTGATAACATAAACTGCTGTATAATGCATCAGTTTTAGGTAATGATGCATTAGTAATTCTGATAATTTAAGATTATGGAAGGGCAAGCATAATTCCCTTTACTTAACTAAAAATATTAGATTTTTCTATTGACCTTACTGACCTAACCTTACACTTTTGCTTACCTGGGCCCACAGCAGGTTTATTGTGCAAATTTGATTCTTAAATGCCAAGTAATTATACCTATTATTAAACTGCTATGTAAATAATGTAATACACATATGTATATACTCTTACTTGTTCATTAATGTCACTGGAATATGTAGGTTGTGAAGCCACTGTATCATGTAAAAAAGACATCAAATCAAACAATTCCCACTTGGAGCTTGGTTTACCACATGAACCACTTGGAGCAGCCTGAATTTTTTTATATTCATGGATGAAGTATCCCTTCAAATTACTAAATTTTGCCTGCACTTGATCTGAAAGGGGAAAAACATATATTTAGCTTGATATAAAAATTATTAACTAATGAACTAAATATCTTTACAGAAATTATTTAGATATATTAAATGTTTCATGCTAGGTTAGCATGATGTCCTCTTTCAGGGCATGGGTTGCACACTTGCCTACACGTTTAAAATCTTAGGTGAAGTGTGAAAAATTAGGTTACGATGACCCAAGCTCTCTAGGCTAATTAGTATACAGTCGGCAGTAGTTCAAACTAGGCTAGGAATAGCTTACTTCTAGACCAGCCTATATAGGTCTAGGCATAGCATTGCCGCTGAAAAATAGAATAGTCCTAACTTTATTTACACAACCTGAGTCAGGTTCTGTAGCCTAGCCAGAGTCAGGTTCTGTAGCCTAGCCAGAGTCAGGTTCTGTAGCCTAGCCAGTCAGGTTCTGTTGCCTAGTATAGCTACTAGCCTAAATGAAGCTAGAGAAGCACTAAAATATCACAGATTTGTGTTTATGCAATTTGATAATGCACACATGATAGCATAACGAGAGTAGACCTAGGCTATAAGACAATCTGATATTGCAGATATAGAGTAGCAGCAGACTTCTTACCTGTATGAAGGTCAGCAAGTTCCGGAAACTTTTCCCCGAGTCGCTTGGTGATTTCTTCATAATTCTTCATCTTGAGACCTTTTTTCATAAAACTATCATGCTTGCGGTCCCATAAGCATCGTCTCCCCCTCAAATCTTCTACCAAAAACTGCTCTGATGACCTTGTCCACTGTACCAAGACCTCCATCTTTCTCTTGATGCCTTGAAATGCGCGCCTTCCCTCCCTCCCACATGTAAACAAACGATAAAGTCGACGGTAGAGGTAGAGGGAGAGGTGGGTTGAATTCGATCGTTATCGCTTTCAAAATTCGTGACGACGACACTAAAAAGTCGTCGTCAAAACATTAAAAGTTGACGTCAAATTCAAAGGTCAACGGAAACATTGCTATATAGTGTGACAGCGCCTTAACTGGGCAGGTGGGAAGATTTCACTGACATTAGCTACTAATAACTCTATAGAAAGAGATGGATAATATGGAAGCAAGTGAATACACAAAATATTGAAAAAATCGTTGTGAGAGTAATTTCTCACGATGTAGATATTATATTCCTGATAACGATTAATTACTGTTTAGAGGCCACAATTAAAACAGCGTTACATCACACAACACCTTATCTACACTGCATAGCACACCATTGAAATTTCCCGGGCTCCCGAGTCGCGGCGCGCAGCAACATGCGCAATTACGGGACAACGAACATATTACACTTCCATATGCGTATGTCTGTGTAACACACACACACACACACACACACACACACACACACACACACACACACACACATATATATATATATATATATATATATATATATATATATATATATATATATATATATATATATATATGTATATATATGGATGTATATATTATAACTGCGGTTGTGTAATCAAGGGACTCGTGGCAACAATATCAATTGCCAAGTACTGCATTTTGTAGTAGGAATTTTTGCTTCAAAACTATCCATAACTCAAAACCAATATGTTTTTAGTAACTTTTTCGGTGCATTACACTATCAGTGTAACAATGTGGTGATTTAATACAGAGTAAAAGTTAATTTCATGACATGATCACATAAACTTACCAAGCCCATTTTGAGACAAAGTGTAATAGAGGGTATATTATTCACAAAAAATACCCTGCCTCCTGATGCAGAAGGGTATTTTTGAGCCTTGGGGTGTTTTACCTTGTATATATACCTCAGCTCCATCGTTATACCCTTTCTGTACCTTTGACTTTTTACAGTGTAGGATTTGACTGGGCTAATCCTCCTCCTCCTCACCATCCAATCTGTACTTTGTGCCAACATTGCTTTCCTGACAGGAAGAAGACCAGCAGCGTAGAGAAAGTATCATTTCATTCAAATGGCGTTAATAATCAATCAATATCCTTCGTGCCCCTCAAACTCCACTTACGTAATGACTTTCTTTCCAGGAGTTTCGATGCTGGTTCCTTTTCTCAAGGCGTTGCCGTCCTTCCATTTGCTTTCATTTTTGGAAGCATTAATATCAGCCCTCATTTGGCACCCTATATATGAGTGTGTATTTGTGTGTGTGTCTTTATCTGTTTTAGTTTATAATTTTTTGAAAACCCTTTGAGCTCGTGTGAACTTACCAGATGTTTGTGTGGAGAACGTTAACTTTCCACTCTGAGTATTTCTTCAAACTTAATTAATGGGAAACATTATTGTGTAAATGTGACATAAGCTTGTACAATTGGGGCCACGCTCACTTTCCAGGGGGAGATAATTAAAAATCATGAGAACAGGGAGGGGGGGTCATTTAATATAAACCATCTCAAAAACTAGCGGGCCAGAAATGACCAAACTTGGGAATTTGACATAGGAATGTCAAGTTTAGGTCAAACACTTGCTAATGCAATATTTGGCTCAGGCGAGCAGTGCGGCCCCTGGCCTCTTGTTAGTCCATTTTTTTTTTTTTTTTATAAGAATTTTTGGAAGGAACTGTTAGAGACGAGATATATTAGTGGAATGTTTGATTTTAGGTTTAGGCGTCCATTGGTTATTTTGGAAGGTACGAATAGTAAGTTGCAGTGACAATAGAGTCCTGTGCTTTGCAACTTTGAAAAGTGATTGGAGATCGGGATGAGTTGGATTTTTCAATAACTTGATAGAATAGTAAAAAAAAAAATGCTCCCAACTGCACATTCGGGTTCTTTTTCACCTTTACTGTTTGAATGAATACTCAGGTCCATCCAATCGCAATTTCCAAAGCTTGCAAGAGAATGCATGTCTTTACATAGTTATATTTCACTGGGCCATGCCCAGTCCCTCATTGGAAGCACATTGAGGTTTCCTTGGCGTGAATACCACGTACCAATCGTGTACAAGATGATTTGGAATGCGACAGAGTGAGAGGCTGCCTAGTATTCATTGTTTTAGTTCCTGTCTGTTATTCGTCCAGATGGTCTCTTCCCTTTGTGCCTGCAGCGATCATTCCAATTTTCATGCATACTACAGTATATAGCCTTACTTTCCTTGTAATATCGTCACTGGAAGTTGTGGGTGTTGGTGGTTGGACGTTTGGAGAAAGATTCGCTGTTCCTTCTTTTGTTACAGTACGCAATATTGCTGTATTTGCTCTTCAGCTTGTTTATGAACGCGTGGCTATGCTCTCTCACTCCTGTGTACCTATGAAGGGAAATATGTACTTGTTGGAGAGAGAGAGAGAGAGAGAGAGAGAGAGAGAGAGAGAGAGAGAGAGAGAGAGAGACTGACTGACGTGGTTGAACAACGCTATGCCAAATGCTTACTTTCTTAACACATTTGGACACCTGGTTGCACGTCCATTGGATTTCGTAAGGAAAGGATATTTTTTCGATTCTTGTAATGTCTAACCCTGTGACTTTTCATTTACTTAAGACATTCCATTATAAACTCTCGCAGACGGTTGAAGGGGTTCCTTCCCTTCGAATTTGAGATGTAACACTTTCTATGAACTCGTAGTGCTTCTTTGGAGGAGTGGTAGAGCTTTCGACTGGTACGCTGTTGGCCCAGCGTTCGACTCTCCGAGCCGCCAAAGAAGAATTAGAGGAATTTATTTCTGGTGATAGAAATTCATTTCTCGTCATAATGTCGTCATAATGTGGTTCGGATTCCACAATAAGCTGTAGGTCCCGTTGCTAGGTAACCAGTAGGTTCTTAGCCACGTAAAAATAAGTCTAATCCTTCGGGTCAGCCCTAGGAGAGCTGTTAACCAGCTCAGTGGTCTGGTTAAACTAAGATATACGTTCGTTCTATGAACTCGTACCTCTCTCTCTCTCTCTCTCTCTCTCTCTCTCGCTCGCTCGCTCGCTCGCTCTCTCTCTCGCTCGCTCGCTCGCTCGCTCTCTCTCTGGCTACGTCCGTCCGTTTGCCGTCAGCGTTTTTTCTTTGACTGGGCCAAATGTGCAAGAGTTGGAGATTGCGAATTGTGTAGTTGGTCTAGTGGGCGTCTGGGTTGCATGTCGCCCCTTATTGTAATCTCTTCTTCTGAGGGTTGTCTGATTATTTCCGGCCGTGTTTCTCACTGCTAGTAAGTCGCGTCGGTCATGGCGGGCATTTTAAGCCTTACTTGGCCCGGAATTAGGCCTAGTCTTCCCCTGGAGGTAGCAAGAATCTTGGAGCTTGGTTCCACATCCCCGAAGGGCGTCAACGATGTGTGGGATTCACAACAGAGTCCTCTAGAAGGAGCTTTATTTGGTAAGAACAGATGTCGGATTTGTAGGAGTTTTTCAAAAGGATCTAATAATTTATTGATTTTTATTTTGATAACTGATTTCCTCTTCATGTATTTCCCATTACCTTCTGTTGCTTCTTTCAAATGAACAACCTATTATTTTTGGAAGCCTGAATTTCAAGTCAGTGAACCCTGTGAACTTGTTCCATGTGAATAAGGCTCATCTTCTGAATTATAATAATAATGATAATAGCCTCCAGTAGGTCCACTTTGCCGGTGGAGGGCGGAGAGCTTCGTCGTTATATATTATCACAATGGGCAGGCGCGGGTGGTGAGTGGGTCTTCTCTTCCCAAAACGAGCCCTGGTGTCTCTTGGCAGTTCCAAGGGCGTCAGTTACTTGCAACAGTCGAGGAATACTAAGTAAACAGCAGTAGAACGGCGAGTGTTGAAGCCTTGGACTGTCACAACAGCTATAGGCCCAAGCTGACGGGTAAGGAGTGGGTGTATACAGCTAATGCTGTTTCACATCGAATGTGCCGAGAGAGAGAGAGAGAGAGAGAGAGAGAGAGAGAGAGAGAGAGAGAGAGAGAGAGAGAGAGAGAGAGAGAGAATGAAGTCAGGAAAGTGAAATTTTTGTAGAACTATCCAGGTAGTTCGTAAACGGGCCTGTGTCCAAACACACTGCAAAATTTTAATGACAAAAATGGACGTTTTGTAAAGGCCGTTTGAGTCGCAAGTGATATTAAAGCCTCAAGTCATAGTTAGGAAGAGAGAGAGTTTTTCGAGAGGACCAGAGGAGGAGGACGATGATCTCTCGGGCCAACGGAATCTTTGCCAAATTCGCTAGGCGGGTGAAAGAGTCGCCACCGGGCTTTGATATAGGCAGTTTTAAGGGGTTATCAGGACAAACTTTCTTTTCTACAATATAATAATAATAATAATAATAATAATAATAATAATAATAATAATAATAATACATTGTGGCATCAAAACAAAATGAGCCAAATGTTGACACACTGAGATCATCAACACAAGAACACATAATAATAATAATAATAATAATAATAATAATAATAATAATAATAATAATAATAATAATAATATACTGCTTGCACACTCTTTCTGTATGTGAAAGGTTTAAGATTTTGAGTGTATTGTGTTTTGCTCTTTTTTTGTGTATTTGTTTTCCTTTTGTTAGTTTTTCATTCTCAAGAATAATTATTTTCCTTTTGTGTTTCTCATTCTCAAGAATAATGATTTTCCTTTGCAGTTTTACCATGGCCTCCGATGGAAGTTGCGTCACAGACATTGGTACGCAGTCAAGAAATCTGTTCAAGGTAAGTGTTCTTGTGTCTTTTTTTTATTTACTTATTAAGAAATGGTACTCATTTGCTTTGGAACAGATAGGTAGGAATTCAGGGCCTCATTCCCAGGTTTTCTGTAGGAATTAGAATAAAACTTTTGCACACGGTGGGACCCTGTCTAATGCTCATAGTTTCTGTAGGTACATTTTGCAAGTACAAAAGACAGTTGTATTTGTACTGGTATATTTAGATTGTTTATTTGTTTGGTTTGTTTTTCTGTCTGTTGGTTTGCAAGAGTATTCAAAATATGGTTAAAATTTCATGGTACTAATACCAAAAATAGGTTGGCGTCGTTGCTGGCTACAGATGGGTAGATTCTGTGAGAGATAGGCCTTGAACAGGTTCTGTGGAAGTGATCTAGAGGTTTCCTTAGACTACCATAATGATGATGATAGTTATTATAATTACAATGATGATAATTTTGGTTTCATCTTTTCACTGGTGATGGCTGGGTTGTCGTTGATGAGGCAAATGATGAGTTGGATGTCGCATGAGTCTGGATGAGGGCATTAACGGTTCTTAAATGTGCTCAGAGCAGATCCTGTAGCTACTGTAATCTCTCTCTCCCTCTCTCTTAAATTTTCCATAGAACTGCTCAAAACATTTGGAAAATGTTATTTAATACATTTCCACACACACATAACACACACACACACACACACACACACACAGAGAGAGAGAGAGAGAGAGAGAGAGAGAGAGAGAGAGAGAGAGAGAGAGAGAGAGAGAGAGAGAGAGAGAGAGCTGTTGAAGCATGTCTTTGAGGATAATTTCGTTGTGCATCTTGAGCCATTTGCTAATTTACATTTCCTTTAGAATGGACCCCTGCTGGAATTAAATAAGCTTGTGTGAAGTGCATCGCAAATAGAGAGTAATGGAGGTCAGTGAGGACAGTATTTGGATATTAATACATAACCCATGATGTACATAACCATTTTTGGATAATTAACCATTAAATATTACCGCTTTTTAGATTTGCAATACGGACAGGAAGTGGAGATTAGAAATTCCACCAATCTGGTGTTATTTTTGAACATTCGAAGGACTGGCTTGGCCCATTGACTGTATTTTCATATCTTACGGTGTCATGTGAATGTCTGTGTCGTAGCACAAAATTCGTCTTCGGTGTCAGAGAGGAAATTATCATGAGTCATTATACGTCGGTGCTCATTCAATCACTTTGTACTCATACAAAATATGAATGGTTTGAAGTACTGTTTGCACATAGGCCTAAAAATACTGTGCTTTAGAAAGCTTATGGTATCAGGCTACCCAAAATGATGATTATGCAATGGGTAGGAGAAGCAAACGTTGGAGAAAATATAGCAAACATCGCCATAGCAGCTAAATAAAATCGCGATCTGCAATTTAAATCTGCCTGATAATAGATAAAAGACTACTTAATGGTGTCATCTTTACGTGGAGGGTGCATCGTATCTGTGGAGCACCGATTCGTGGTAGACATCGTAGGATATCTGCAACCTTCGAGTTTTAGTTGCGGGAGTTTTATCCATTTTTTCATTGTATCCTCTTTACCTACATATATTTTCTCATGGACATAAACTTGTGGGAACGTTTTGTGAAAAGGAAAAAAGTTGCACAAAAGCGTTTCTCTGTCAGTGTATTCATGCCAATGGACAGATTCTGATGGCAAGGCAGGGGTCAGCTCTCTTGGGTCCGTATTTAAACGTCAAATCTCTCTCTCTCATCTCTCTCTCTCTCTCTCTCTCTCTCTCTCTCTCTCTCTCTCTCTCTCTCTCTCTCTCTCTCCAGTTGCTGGAGATCTTTCAAAAGGTTAACTAGGTTGGTCTAGGATCTATCACTTGGCTTTCTCGTTCATATTTGAAGGATTTATCTCGCTCCATCCTTTGTTCCACGTCTTGTCCTGATAAATTTATTATTTTAACAAGAACATAAAAAAATACCTGTTCCTCGAAGCTCCTAACTTGTGCACAGCTTGAAGAGATTATTAGCATATTTCGGTGGGAGGGCAATTCATTCTCCTCTCTCTCTCTCTCTCTCTCGTCTCTTCATCTCTCTCTCTCTCTCTCTCTCTCTCTCTCTCTCTCCTCTCTCTCTCTCTCTCTCTCTCAACAAGAATTTCTTTCGTGAGAACAGAAGGTCTTTGGCTTGTCCAAGAGTTACCATAGTTTGCAATATGCCGCATAATTGTGGTTCATTCTTGAGTTGAAGCAAGATCGTGTCTTATACTGAGTGGTAGATTTTCCTGGCTCGAGGTTTCATAAAGTATAAGGAACGATTTTTGGCTTCTGATAATCCCAAATGAAATTGGCTTCGAAAACTTGAATCTTGAATAATGAACAAGAATCGTCTTGCAGTAAGTTAAATGGTTTAAACGTGACAAACTGTTGGCGTGAGTTTGTCATAAACTGGATATTTCCTGATTCTTAATCTCCTACTTTGTAGCTTTTTCTTCTAACAAAGACCTGACTGGAATCTCTCCTCTCTCTCTCTCTCTCTCTCTCTCTCTCTCTCTCTCTCTCTCTCTCTCTCTCTCTCTCTCTCTCTCTCTCTTTAAGCTTGCACTTGGATACCACTGCAGTATTTTGCATTGATAGATCAGAGAATAGAGGGTCGCTTCTGATGGATTGTTTTAGGACCAAAGAATAATTTTTATGGTGTTTCACATGCACTTGTTGCTATGTATTCGTCCTGTGGCCCATTTTTTCCGATTGTATTCTTGGTGAATCATTAAGCCTATGTCTCGCGTGGTGACAGGGCAATTATTTCCGTAAAGTCGACTTATATTTGTTCCAAATAATAATACTGTCTGGTGTAGATAGAGTGGTTATCTAAAACGCTTTACGTTTGTTTGTTTGTTTCAGTGTTTTCATCATGATTTGTAAATAGTAGAGCTCTACTATTTGAAACAGGCGCCATGTAGGCTTAACATGTGCTATGCTCTCTTTGGAGCTTTAGCATGCAAAGGAGCTGTTGTCATTATTCCTGTCCCTTTCTGTTGACTCGTTTAGGATTGATTTTTGCTCCATTGGAGGCAGTCGGGCCTCATTGTAACCCATGTTGGTTAGAACCTGAGTGGAGAAGAGCTGAGAGGTTTTGGATGACTGGAAAAGAGATTTGTTTGAAGTCTTACGACTTTGATTGTGGATGAATGAACTCTGAGGGGAAGTCTCTTCTTTGTTAGGAATGAGATGAAGTTATGAATAAGATATTGAACAAACTTCATTTCTGCCGAGCTTCTTGTTGGCCTACTGTACAGTGATCAGTATTCTGTGGTAGTTGCTCGAAAGGCAGTGTTATTTGGTTTGCATTTTAGGCCTACTTCCAGCCAGAATTTTAGGCGTACTGATTACTGAACTTTGCTATTTATTTGAGTAGGTGGCAAACAACAGTATAGCATTTTAACTCTCTCTCTCTCTCTCTCTCTCTCTCTCTCTCTCTCTCTCTCTCTCTCTCTCTCTCATCTCTCTCTCTCTCTCTGCGTGTGTGTGTGTCTGTGTAGAAGAATCATTGAGGAAATGTGTTGTAAATGTTTATGCGTTGTGTAGTGCTAATATTCATACTTGCGCGTGCGCATGCACATATACGCGCTTGGGCACAGAACTAGAGCCTTTATCGAGAGAGAGAGAGAGAGAGAGAGAGAGAGAGAGAGAGAGAGAGAGAGAGAGAGAGAGAGAGAGAGAGAGAGAGCGCAGGTTTTACTCGTTTCCCGCTACAACTTCATGTGAGGGAAGCTTTAATCAGCATTTCCATCGAATAGCAGGCGTGTTTTTCCAAACTAGGTGAAGTTTGGAAAGATTTGTTTTAGGAGTCAGGGTAGATTGATTTTTTTAAATATAGGTAGACATCTCGAAAGATTTTGTTCATAAAATTTTGATGCATAGACCATAGTTTCGTATTGTAGGGCTGCCCAAGTTTCTAGAGTTGAACTGTTGATAAATGTCGGTAGACGGAACATTTTGTATGCGATTCAGTGCATGATGGAAATTGGATCGTTGTCTATAGGAGAGGACTGGAAATAGACTTTTTATATGTAGTTACAAATATAAGATTCTGAAAGGAGTCTATGAAAACTGGGGTCTTTTTATTTAGGCTATATGAAACTGAAGTTTCTTCTTGAACCCTGGATGATAGTTAAACGTCTCTCTCTCTCTCTCTCTCTCTCTCTCTCTCTCTCTCTCCTCTCTCTCTCTCTCTCTCTTTCTCTCTTTCTCTCTTTCTCTCTTTCTCTCTCTCTCTCTCTCTCTCTGTTATATTCCTGGACCCACAATGCAATGTGTGTGTGTGTGTGTGTGTGTGTATATTACACTGTTTCACTAAAGGCTTAACAGTTTTCCTCCGTAGGAGTTAGAGCTTTCAGTGCACCTCACGTGGTGCACTGTAAGCATTACTAGAGGTGGTTTGCAGCGTCCCTTCGGCCCCTACACTGGACTCACTTTTTTACCTTTTACTTGACTTCCGTTCTGTTTCCTTACCTCAATCTTGCTGTCCAACCACTCCAACTCCCTCTTTGTCAATGTATAAAGCAACGAATGGCTGAAATCGCCCCCATCGCATCCTTTGGCTTTCTCCCCGAACTTCCACGAATCAGTCTAGTGTAAATGTTCCTCGCTGCCGAACTTCTCAGTTCCAGAGGTCCTTAATTCCTCACACCGTTGGAGGATGTGCAGT
>JANJGK010000026.1:340969-348469 GCA_039081455.1 Macrobrachium rosenbergii
AGTTGGAATAATAATAATAATAATAATAATAATAATAATAATAATAATAATAATAATGATAATAATAATAATAATAATAATAATAATAATAATAATAATAATAATAATAATAATAAAATTAGGAAAAAGACCTTCTTTAATACAGGTTATGTTAAACAAAATGGCAGTTTCAACAGCATTTATTTTATATAGTAAACGCTCTGATTTTATTCTGATCTGGGCAAGATACGCACACCTTCATTTCACAACTTCCGGTTATGCTTCGTAGCAGAGGCCACTCCCGAGGACAGATTTGGCGTATTTTTCCCTTTCATCCTGGAGAGGGTTTCGCCATTTTGCCTCTCTCTCTCTCTCTCTCTCTCTCTCTCTCTCTCTCTCTCTCCTTAATGAAGAGTAAAGCCACATTGGTTTCAAAGTTTTATGTATAGATCGAATAATAAAGTGAAGTCTTGTTCAAAGGCAGTGTATATCGTAATAACTCGTCCTGTCATAGATTAGCGTGAAACTGTTAACAGCTTTAAATGTCACAAGTTGTGGAAATAATTTTTTTTTATTTTATTAGCTTCAGTACTTCATTTTCCTGCTGTTAGCATGTTAAATGTAAAATGTGTGTTGAGAGTTCATTAGACATTGTATGTTTATTATCATGATTCAGAAGATGAACCCTATTCATGTGGAACAAGCCCACCAAAGGGGTCATTGAATTGAAATTCAAGCTTCCAAAGACTATGGTGTTCATTTGAAAGAAGTTACAGGATGTAATAAAAAATACAGAAGTATGAGGTTAGTTATTAGAAAAAATAATTAAATTAATAGATGAATACATAAAAATGTGCGTAAATTGTTAAAATGAAAGGAGAATTGTATTAGGGTAGTAATGCATTGTATCCCCGCCTGAACTTTTGAGGTTCCAATTGTACAACGGGAAACGAATCATTAGTCTGGCTGAAGTTTCTACATCAGTTTGTAACTGACTGAATGTTGGAAGGTAAGACGATTTATTTTCCAGAGAGTCTTGAAGTCCACTGGCTACTGTAGACATCTTAACGAGCAAGTGCCTGGCAGGTTCAACTTATTATAGCCTCCTCCACTAACCTGGCGGAGAAGCCCCGCCCACCACTGTAACTGTATGGATTACAGGGTTCGTCAGTATTGTATCTATTTCGAATTTAATCAATAACAAGCATACAAAATATAGTATATCATTACAAAATCTTGATGTAATATATAAATTTCTATTCTTTCTGCTTAGTTGCTGTCACTGAAACACTTGTCATTGTATAAAAAAAACGAAAAAAAAAAAACGAATGCAACTGTATGCAAAGAAAGGGGAGGCGTGCTGGTTAATAGAACAGCTATTGTTTTGGCGGGATATGGAATCTTACACTTGCCACCTCATCAGCTGATTCCATTGACGTCAACAAATTTCTGATATTTTTCATCCCATTTGAAGGTAAATACGTACATAGCTTCATATATTTACCTATTTAATTTCCTGCGTAATCTAACACAAAGTAAATGTGTCTTTTTATATTTATATTCATAATGAGCGATCGGCGGAGGAAGATCAGGTAAGCATTACCCATATATAGGTCTATTAATAATTTTCCCCAGCTCTCAGTTCCAATCAAATTGTTAAAGGCCACACGTGTCCGTAGATGGTTGGCTAGGAATGGAAGGTTTGATAAAGTTCAACAAAGTGGGGTAAACTTTCAGAAAAGTGTTGGATATCTCCTAGCAAATAAAGCGAAAAAAAAACTGGTCTAAAATGAGGCATTTTCTTCCGTCCGTTTTGTTTTATTTATTTTTTGTATTTTATTTTTATCTTTTTTTTTATCCAATGGCAATATTGAGTACCAGTATAGGATTTTACCACAGAGCTGAAGTAGAGTTACTAGAGTGCTTATTCCTTATGTAGTCAAACTCAGAAATCATCGCTAGAATTTAGAATACTTGGAGATAGTTGCGGTTCGCAGATCGGTTAGGCTATTTACTAAAATTCCTTGGTTAAGTGGTTGAATCTGGTGGAGCCGATTGGTAGCCTCGTATGGGTCTGGCTCCAATAATTGTATAAACCAAAAAATTATATCTCATCTTTATTTACCCTTTGTTTTATGCGACTATACATTTAAGCAATTATATTATGAGGTTTGGTTATGAATTTATGCGGGCGTATTGTAAATGAAGCCGTAGGCTATAGGCCTACATGTGGTTAATTGCCTTCGTTTGCTAACATTCACTTTTAAATTATAACTAACGTTATGTCATTTTAATAGATGTTTCTTGGCACATAGGAAAGATACATACATATGATTTTTCGACATATATTTCCCGATTCAGTATTATTATTTTTCAATAAATACATTAAAAATTATATAGCTTTTATATTTCCCCTTCAATTAGCTTGAAAATAGCATAAAATTTACTTAGTCCTATAGTAAATTAATTTTAGATCACCTTAAACCAAAGAGTATTGCTCTTACGATTAAACCCAAACATAAATTCAAATACAAAATAAAGAATAGTTAATCAGTAAAAATAATTATTTGTGTTGTCGCCAAAACAATGGCTGTTCCATTAATCAGCACGCCTCCCCTTTCTTTGCATACAATTGCACTCGTTTTTTTTTTTTTTTTGTTCTTCGTTTGTTTTTATACAATGACAAGTATTTCAGTGACAGCAACTATGCAGAAAGAATAGAAATTTATATATTAGGCTTCCATTCATGGCAGTGACTAATCCTCCCTATTTCATTTGGCTTAAGGCTAATAATTAAAGTCCATTTAGTTACTGTGTGAGCTTGTTCTTATTACCAGTTTTTATCAGTTTGATACGGGAGAAAATTCTCTCCGCTACAGCAGAGAGAGAGAGAGAGAGAGAGAGAGAGAGAGAGAGAGAGAGAGAGAGAGAGAGAGAGAGAGAGGAGTGCGGCAGGACTAACAAATACAACATGAATTGGGAGAGTTTAGGGAACACAGCTGTACCATCACTACATTTCATTCTCTTGACAACACCAAAATTCAGTGGGGTTATGGCTTATTTTATCTAAAAAAAAAAATGAGTGTTCCCCATGCATCATTACCCTGATCATACTCAGAATCTTTAATGATTAAAGCCGCGGGAAATTTAGCAAAGAGAGGAAGTAGACTTTCGATAGTACCTGCCCTTGCTGCTGCTGCTGCTGCTGCTGCTGGGTCACAAGCATATTCATTCCTTTCAGCCTTCTACAGAGCACAACTCTTATACAAAATGTAGACAACGACCACAACCCCAAATTGAATTATTGTAATGCAGTCTAATGCACCGATGTATCACCACCTTCACAATACTGTATACGCATTTCACCAAAATACAGGTATAATAAGTAAAATAATAAATAAAGAAAGTAACCATCCACATGTTTGTAACTTGACTTTTTCCAGCCAGTTTGGTAGCGACAATAATTCTCAATAAAATTTATTACATTTACGGACATAATGTCATCACACCATTTCCATAGGGAATAACCCATAAACAATAACATATATGCATCAAGCGATTACCCATCTCGCGCGTGAATCATACACGTACCAAACAAGCTTTACCTTTGCTCGTCGCCAGTCGAAGGAATTTAAAAGAAGCAAACATCACCCCTTTACTTGAGAAAATGATGTCTATATCCTCTGTTCCCATTTTACATTCGGTAAGGAATCTTGGGTATTATTCATATCAAGAAAAGGCAGTATTTTAAACGATTCTGAGTAGTGGGTTAAAATCATCCTAGCCAGTACGATAATAAAGCATTTGAAGGTTAAATAAAATATGAAAAAAGGAAAGTAATTATATAAAATGTATCTAATTTCAGGAAAAATCGAGGTAATAGTATCCAATTTTTGACAGTTTCCAGCATTTCGTATAATTTAGGTCAGCGTCGTAAAAACGTTTGCCTCATTTCAGAAAGCATCCAAACCATGCTTTCCTATCCATTTTGGGAACACTTTTGGCTTGTTCCACATTCATAACATGCGTTAATTCCATTTTATTTTAAAGGATAAAGTTAAGATTGAGGAGAAAATGTCTTCGTAACTACCCTTAACGATCGATGAGAACAACCACTCGCTTGTTGAACATATAATTACCAATAAGTCTGCAATAGTACCTAGTAGGCGTGTCTGGGGTTTGAGGGCGGGAAGTTCGCTGGGTAGTTGGGACAATTCTGGCGGGGAGCCCTAAGGCCCTCCTACGGGGTAGAGGGACACGACGCTGTTATCAGAGAATCAAAACCGAATGTTGCTTGACGCTGACCGTTGACGCCTGAGCGTCCCGTCCTGATCTATTTGGTGTCCGGTTTTCGGTGTTGTCTGACTTGTCTCTGTGATCATTCATTCTGCTGTGAAAGTGAACATTTGTTCTATTACTATTACTTATTATTATACAGTATTACCGTAATAAGTGGAGTAAATATAATAAAAACAAACTTCGTGGCTCCCAGATAATGAATTTAGTAAGTGGATCGAAAAAGTTAAAGATGATAGTGAGAAGGCGTACTGTAAACTTTGCAAAGTGCAACCCAGAGTCCACAAAACTGACATAAATAAACACGCATCTACTGCAAAACATATCAAGAATGCTGCCTGCATAACTAAGCCTCAACGGAAATTGACAACAATTTTTTCTCAGAGTTTGGTTACCACACTCGAACTCAAGTTAGCTGCTTTTACTGCATGTCATACAAGCATTCGAAACGTTGGTGATCTAACAGAGTTGATAAAACACGAATTTCCTTCTTCATCTTCAAACTTGTCAATGACGGTTGACACAAAAAACTTGAAAGTGCATAGAAGCAAGTGCTCTGCAATTATTAAACATGCAATAGATCCTGCAATGTTACAAGAACTAATCGAGGATGTTAAGGATCAAGTTTATTCTCTTATTGATGAGTCAACCGATATTTCTTGTGTGAAACATTTATGTTTGTGTATTAGATATTATAGTTCAAAGGATAATCGAATTATATCTCAATTCCTAGGATTAATTCCTGTTACAGTCACTACAGCAGAGGCACTGTATGAAGCTATAAAACAGTTTTTGTTTGATGTTGGTATTAATATTCAACAATGTTTTGGTATTGCAACTGATGGTGCCTCGAACCTTTGCCGTATCCACGACTCACTGTACACACGTATGAAAGAGGATAATCCAGACATCATACTACTAAAGTGCATCTGTCTTTCTCCCCATTTAACTTGTCCGCTTGTATCAGAAGAATTGCCTGGAAACATAGATTATTGTTGAGAGAAACATATAACTGGTTTCACATATCTGGTCTGCGCTGCAATTCATATATGGATATATACAAATTGATAAATGATGGCGAGGAACTATTGAAAATTCTTCCTCTTTCTCCAGCACGATGGCTAGCAAGAAGTAATAGCGTGAAGAGGATTTTACGCCAATGGGATAGCTTGCAATTGCATTTCAAAATGGTTTCTTCAAACTGTGATAGATATTATGCTAGAGAACTATCTGCTATGTATTCTGATGCTGCAAACAAATTATACTTAACTTTCTTGATGCCGGTTTTGAGTTTTTGAAAAAGTAAATTTGCTTTTTCAAGAAGAGATGGCTGGTGTATGTGGTGTGTTAGAAGATTTGCGTAGCTTTGCCTTATCAGTGTTTAGAAGAGTTTTGCGTCATTCTCGTGCAAATGTTGAGACTGTACTTAGTAATGTGGAGGAGAAAGTCTATTTTTCGTATGAGAATGCTGATTTAGGCTATGAATTTTCTAATTTATTAGCGGAAAACCTGGCTTCAGGAAAGACAACAGCAGAGCAAGGGCGTTGTGTACAACAACGTTGTTATCAATTTCTAAGAAGAGCGTGTAAGGAACTATGCAAGCGCATTCCCAGCAATATGGAGATTCTTCTGAAGATTCATAACTTTTCTCCTAAGATTTTCCTGTCTCATACACGTCCACCGTTTTGTGCACTTCCATTAGAATTGTGTGATCAATCTCAGATTGGCGAGATCGAAAATCAGTGGCGTTCACTGTTGGCAGTTAAATGGGAAAATATTTCTCCTGATGGAGTGGTGACAGATGGAGCAGAATTCTGGTGCAAAGCAATCACCCTTAAAAATTCTGCCGGTGATTGCGTTTTGAAAGAATTGTCTGCATTTGCATTGACTGTATGTATAGCTTGCCTATTAGCAATGCCACAGTCGAAAGAGTATTTTCAAGAGTAACGGCAACAAAAACAAAATTTCGAAACAGAATGGGGCTAGAACTTCTTTCATCAATAATCCAAATCAAAATGGTGTTTGAAGACAGGAATATTTGTTGCTATAATTTCACCCCATCAGCCAGAATGCTGAGATTTGATTCATCAATCTACATCAAAGAAACAGCCGAAAAGGAAGATGAAGAGAGTGAGACTGCCGAAGTTTTGTCTGCTATTGAATTTTAAAAAGGTAAAAATCTTGTTTCTCTTGTCTATAAGTTATTAAATTATTCTGTTTACAGTGATATAATGAAAAAAAATCAAGAGGAAAAATAATACTCTTAAGAAAATGGAAGCTTATTATCGCTTGTTCATAAGTACGTATTTATTTTTTATATATGGTGATATTATTATTAAGGAAAACTCAAGTGTGTTCATTAACGTTCCGTTTTATATTGGTAGAAAGTTATTTGATTATGCACGTGTATGTGAACTCGTACAGTTGCTAAAATAACATGTGTATTGGCGAGATACAAATCTTTTCAGGTTTGCGCTACAAATAGTTCCAATCCGCTACTTTTAGAGCTTTACTACGCTACTTTTTGGTCTTCAGTTCTGGCAACACTGATCAGAGCTCCTTCCTTCAAAGCCGTCGAAGATACCGGAAAGAACGGCCGTCTTGAAGTGAAGTGGCTTAATGTGTTTTGCGAATGATTATATTTGTGATTTATCAAGTGCGTCGCGACTACTGCTGATGGGAAACGTTCATGGTGAGCGTTGTTATATTTTGGTAGGCTTTATCTGTGACGCCGTAGGTACTTCATTGGTTTTGATTTACATTGGCCTAAGTGTTAAGGTGCATTGTCAATGCAGCGGCTGAAGCGTCTGTAGCCACGAGGCTGTAGCCTTGCGGCTCCCATTTTGCACTCGTTTCCAATATATCAGATTAGGTTTTCATTATCACGGCACCGACAACACACCTTTACCGAGTCATATTTGTCGCCTCCAACACATTGTGACTCAAGTTCCTCAGTAAAATTCCGCCTCTTCTGTCATATCGGTGCTGTACAAACCACCAATAACCGGCCTTCCTTCTCAGAGTTCTCATCCAAGCAGGTCTGGGTCTTCCAACTCTTCTGGTGCTTAGGGCAAAATGCCCAGCTGTCACTCACACTCCTCTTCACGTCCCCTTCTGTCAGGGTTTAGGAGGCATTCCCACGCCGTCACCCTATCAGCATTAATTATCTCATGACGTAGGGAATGAATCTGATTTCCCTTCTCAGTCAAACCGTCAGCCTGTCAT
>JANJGK010000026.1:353469-398469 GCA_039081455.1 Macrobrachium rosenbergii
CAATGAGGACATCAGTCTTTGGTTCTTTGTCTTCTAGTGTAACATGACTCTCCAGGACCGAGGTCAGCTGAGACTTCTGACATGTGTACAGCCTACCACCCTCACTAAGGGAAGCTGGGAATGTTTGATTCTCGTGCTGGAAGAATTCCTGCAGATCACATTCACGGCTCTGACAGGATATAAATAGCTTTGAGAAAAGCTGGCAATCCTCCTTCAGAAGTTTCTGCTTTGACTGTTCTACAGGAGCAGCTTCTTGCCTGAAGAAGTCAGTTCTGTTCTTCTTTATCGGCTCATAGAAGGAGACTGCATTGTTTGCCAAAGAGTCTGAAAACTTCTGAAATTTAGTGCGGCCTCTGTCAAGGTGTGTCTGTAGAAGTTCTGCTGAGCTGGGGTGGGCAATGTCTTTGTTGTCAATGGAATACAGATCCTGGCTCTCTTCCTGAAAAGGACTTCCCAAGTGTTGCAAAGCCAATGACAGCTTGCTGACTCTCTCCAAGAATGTCTTCTGTGCATGAGGTGTTTGTTCATGGTGTGTTGTCTGCTCATTAGACTCCTTACTTTGAACCTCTGTTTCGTATGCAGACACCAAGCGGATGATCTCTGGGCCAGCCACCATCCATCTTCTGAGTGCTGACGGATCTTCAGTCAGCCCAATGGCTCCGCCATCAGCCTTTATAAAGGCATTGGTCTGCTCATGAGCTTGGTCAAGAGCCATTGCTGAGAACTGGCGACTGGTCTTGTGCACAACAAAGTTGCCAGCCTTGAACTCCTTGTGCAACTCTGGGTGTGAACTCTCTAGGGTAAGCATGTCCCTGAGGTGAATAGGCAGCCAACGAGCATAGTTTGTATTATTGTTGGAAAAGAAGTAGGGTATCAGCTCATGCAATGCCTGGCAGTAGAGGACAAAATTGGCCTCACGGAAGGACCTGATCAGTAGGAATATCACAAGTTCCATAGACAACACCATGTGCCAGAAGTGGAACTGTGGACTCTGCTGTCTTCGAAGGTCACACCACTCCTCAAACTCTAATGCCTGCTCATTGTTGTTTGCTTTCTCAGCACAGTAGTCAGTGTATGCTGTCCTCAGGAGTTTGTACAAACTAGAGGCTGTAACCTGGTGCATCTGCCGTGTCCTGGTTACACTTGCAGCTGACAGGAAGGATTCTGCAGTTCCAGATGAAGCAACTCCTGCCTCCACCAGAGCTCCTGTCCAACCACTGCCATGAAGAAGAGTACCAAGAGATGTCATTGCTGCCATCTCAATGTGCAGACCACCAAACATTACCAGATACTTGTCTTCGCCATACTGATCAGGCCACTGCCACTGCACCTGCTTTGCTACGGCATAGATTGGCTGATCAGCTGTGATTATGGGTATCTGGCCAGGGTTCAGAAAATCAGTGACATCCTGCACTTTCTGCATCACGTGTTTGATCGTAGCAACAGAATGAGCCTGATCACGCAGGAGAGGAAGCAATGAAGTTATGGTTACTTCAAATTCTGGGCTTCTCTTCATTGAAGCGTGATGAGCTGACCACGTCAGATTCACTGCATCATCTATTTCCTGGGTGACTATGACCTTGTCTAGCCACTGATACTCCAGTGCAAGCTGTGGCCCCAAGATATCTGTGGGTGGCTTTGGTATTGCAGTGTTTGGTGGCACAGGGTTCTTTGTTTGAAAGGAAGCTGGTGAGATGTTTGTGAATGTGTCCGGCAATTCAGGCACCGACCTCACTTTCTCAGGTGCAAACTTTAGTTGCTGTCTTTCCTGTCCAGTGTTCTCCTTGGTGGGGTGCTGAAATATGGAGATGCTAGTTCCATGGAAGGAGGTAGTGGCAGTAGTTGCAGATGGGTTGTGGTCGATGTTGTCCATCACTGCAGTGGTGAACAACCCTTTTCGCAGTACTGGGGGACAGACCACACCCTCCTCCACATATTTGCTAACTGTGGCATCTCCTAACTGTGCAGAGACCTCCAGTACTCTGTCATAAGAGATACTGAGGCCATACTGATGTAGCATTTCAACCAGGTTTCTCTTCCTGGTTTTGGCATAGACTGAGAGTCCCATGTAGACTGGGAATGGTGTTTCTCTGTCTTTGGAGTGTCTATGAGTTGTTGCTCCCTCTTTGTATCGGGAGTAGCAGTTGAACTGCATGAGCTGTGCAATGGCCTGGTCTGACTTTGATGCTCCAAATCGTAACTGTGACTTGATGTCAGCCCCATGCTCAACCATCCCTACAAACTGGAGCAGGAGAGGAGGCACAGAATTTCGTACACAAGCCTCAGAAAATGTGCCATCAAACCGTGACTGATGATCAAGTATAGACTTTCTGAGAATATTTGCTGCTTTAGCAATGATAACTGCCTCTGAAAGATCAGATGATTGAGCAAGTGCTTTTCCCACATCCTTTTGAAATGCAAGTAATACATCTCTGCCAGATTTATGAGCCTCAAGTTCTGGAATTTCTGCCAGAAGTTTGTCTTTGAGTCTCGTGGAATTTACACTTGGTGACTCTACACCTAATTGTTCCAGACGTTGTTGGTAGAGGTGGCAAATATCTGCCAGCCGAAATGTGACTGGATCATCTGAACAAAGGTTGTTTTCAACAATGTATGTCATCAGTTCTGACAGAACTAGTGGATACACATCTGATTCTGACTCAGTGCTACCTTGGTCTTTCTCAAGGCTCCTCAGGTAGGACCTTTTTCTGTTGTAGAGGGCACAAAGACAGGCATGGTGATACTTAAACTCCTGTGCAATGACATCCCCACCAGTCAACTTAGCAAGGAGCTTGCCATCACTAAGTATCTCTGCACATTCACGCAATTTCAAGTCAAGGCCCTTAGTACTAGCCTGTCTGAGATCAGATGCAGGTGCCACTTTCTCACAGAAAATGCAAACTTCATTGTCATGACTGGTTCGGCGCAGTTTTGCACGACTAGTCTCAGTGTTGCTGGTCTGGTCATTGGATTGTCGCTTTCTTGCACGGTCCAGTTTAGTGTTGTTAAACAACAAGCGACAGTTCACATGGTATTTTGCTGCATTTTTCCTGAGAGTGGCCTCTATGCCATCACCTTCATCCAGCCTTGCTGGATCCATTATCAGTGGCATTTCATTAATTTCACTGAACATGGGAATGTTCCTTGCCAGCATTGTGTACCCATCATGGTCTAGGACATGATGACTTGGAGGTGATGTCAAGTGCTCACCTCTTTTGTCCTTCTGACAAAGACAACACAAACTCCAGTTTGTTTTTCTACTGCTCAATATTGGATTGGCATCACATTCTGCCATGATTTCACTTTTGATTAAGGCCGAGGGGTTATCCTTTTACCACCTTAAACAAAGCACACATTCCTGTATGGGATTCAACTAGGTTCGGTCTCCCTACACCTAGCCCGATCATTCATCCAGTGCCATTTAAGTCCCGTGTGATCTGTACACCATCCGGGTAAGTACATGAACCATCATGTACAGCCCCCATACCCTTGGCTCGGCTCTCCCGCGCTGGCACATCCTGTCTATTCAGGTGCGGCTATCTAACTATAGCTGGTCTGGGGCTGTTAGAAAGCATTTGGGACACTAAACTAAACTATACTACTACTACTAGTCTAAGACTACAGGATTAGTAAAGCTGGATTAGCTGGCACTGAACCCCATGCTGAGTTACACAGCAGTGATGTCACCAGTGTGCCCTGGTTGTGTGCAGACATACACTCTTTTACATTTATTAATTTTCCTTCAAAATTGATGAGTTATTCGAAAGAGATGGCCTCATTAGGATCTAAAACCACAGAAACCAAGATCCATGCTTAAAACGATAATTGTTGAACGGGCATTATTTCTCATTATAATTATTGTTTCTACCTTTTCTTGGCAGCCATATAGCCCCCATATTTAAAGGTAAACTGTACTGGGAAGCTACAGAAACATAATATTCACAAGAAATAGTATGGAAGAGCTTTACCATATTGCTAGAAGCAAATACATGCCATTCTAGTGAAAAATTAGCCAAAATCTGTCGATACTGGCCGCCATCTTGGAATTTGGCCGCCATATTAAATTTTTTGCGTGGCCAGCGCCCTTTTCTGATAGAGGGAACTTTAAAGAGCACTTGTGCAAAATTTCATGCTTGTTTCACTATCTGAACGATTCTTATGAAATATGCAATTATCTGCTGCACTAAAACAGGTGCAGTTTGCTCCGCACATAACCCGAATGTCACTTGTTTTCGTACAACATTAGTACATTTCAAAATGCCTACACTTTTGTCAGTGTGGGACACATTATATAGGCTCTCGATTGACCTTCCTTCATACAGAAACACGAAGCTATTTAATTTAGATTTTAAATCATTGTTCTCATGTTTAGTGTAGGTGTCGTAGACGTTATAGTAATTGCTGTTATCGTTAATGACACCATTATCAGGAAAAAATTTTCTTTTTATTGTGTTTTAAGCTCTGTTTCAATGAAGGTGATATGTGTATCTTGTTGGAAGGTTTTTCTAAATGCGGCCTCCATGAAAAAGTTTCTGTTCGTAGTTTCGTGGTGTAGTGTGAGTCAAGTGGGCTTCACTCCATCCTAAGTGTTGAAAAGCAAATGCAAGAAACTAAAATTAATAGTAGTAGTGGTACAGATCCTGGGAGCATTAGGGTGTGTGTATGTGTGTGAGTGGCACTACATAGTCACGGTTCTTGGAAAGCACTCTTCTGCGATCTACCTGGCTTTGTAATTTATTTTGGATTTCGTGTTTTTTAGATAATTACTCGAGAAAATAGGTAAAAGCTCCATACCTATTTTCTCGAGTAATTATCTAAAAAACACGAAATCCAAAATAAATTACAAAGCCAGGTAGATCGCAGAAGAGTGCTTTCCAAGAACCGTGACTATGTAGTGCCACTCACACACATACACACACCCTAATGCTCCCAGGATCTGTACCACTACTACTATTAATTTTAGTTTCTTGCATTTGCTTTTCAACACTTAGGATGGAGTGAAGCCCACTTGACTCACACTACACCACCAAACTATGAACAGAAACTTTTTCATGGAGGCCGCATTTATATATATATATATATATATATATATATATATATATATATATATATATATATATATATATATATATATATATATATATTTATATATAGATAAATATATGTATATATTTATTTATATTCTACGCTCCTTCGACAAACTCCTCATTTTCTCACTCACGTTTCAATCCTGGTGTTGACTGGGTTCAGAGGTAAGGTCATAGTCGACGATAACTTTTTAGGGGCAAATATATATATATTATATATATATATATAATATATATATATATATATATATATATATATATATATATATATATATATATATATATATATATATATATATATATATATATATATATATATATATATATATATATATATTTTCATGATGTTGCCTTGTAATGTGTATATCCTCCTATAATTTTGATATATTTACTTTTTTTCATGTGTTATGTGTAATGATAATGATCGTTAAAGTGTCGTATTTAGTTTGGCATCAGATCTCAAAAGAACTAATGATTAAATAACTTGATAGCGTAATTTAGAATTAATAATACAATTTTAATAGTAATGTAGTTTAGAATAATATCTTTCTTGGTAAAAGCATAGTATATGAACACGTGTGTGTGTGTGTCCAGCAAAGACTTGTTTCATTTCAATTGTCATCAGTTGAGATAAGAGAGAGCGCTTTGTTTTGGGTCGTGATGACAGGTTTGGAAAACAAATGCCGATTCGTCCCATACGAGCTCAAGACGAGTGATTTCATGTTGTTACATGCATTGTTCGAGTCACGTACGCCATGTTTTGTAAGATTGCGTTCAAAACGTTTTGCTGGGATGATGTCATTTTCCTTCTAGAAGCTTCTCCATTGTATCTCGCACCCAAAATGCTTTAATGACGTCACTTCCCTGCTTCTAGAACTTTTGTATCTTGTACCCAAAATGCTTTAATGACATCATGTAATTGTTTCACGTGTTACTGGAATTCTAAAATTTGTTTCATTCTGATTTCTGAGACCAGCTGATTTGGTTCCCTCTCTCTCTCTCTCGTTCTTAGAAAGAGATTACTTTTAACGTAGTGTTTTGTGGTCACGTATTAGCATTAACTTTTGAGATCTGAATTTGGCAAAGTTATTTAGTTTGTAACGGCGCCTGGTAAAAAAGTGTGTATTGTGGTAACGCAGCTGCAGCAAGTGATTTACAGAGGTTTTCACAAGTTTGTGTAAGGTAACGTGAATTTTACTTATTAATACCATGGTATGATAAGTTAGGAAATTTTTACCGAGTGAGATGATTATTGATAAATCTTATGTGTATTTTTGTGTGTTTTTTTATTTACAATCTCTATATTTTCACATTTTTTTTATGTTTGTGATGTATATAACATTTATTTACGTAGCATTTTAAATATTTCTTGGTAATTTAACATTGCATAATTGATTTAATTTAATATTTCATTCATTTAAGATTTTCTTTTTAAATCTTGAGTAATTCTTGATAGTTTAAATTTTGCTTGATTAATTTAAATTCCTGATAAAGTTTTTGTTAATTAGTTTTGTTTCATAATTTAATTCAAGAATTAATTGAGTGTTGTATTATTTTCAAATAATAATAATAACTTTTTCAGATTGTGAATTCTAATTATAAACTTTGAATTTAAAAATAAATTTTTGTATTTAACATTTTTAGAAAAAGTGTTTCATTTATTGATCACCAGTGAATAGGGTTGATTGTGTGCGCATCAGGCAACGTGATAAACATGTTTTGTTCTTTAGTTTTGCTTAAGTGAATTAAGACCAGGGAAACACTTAGAGTTGTTTTGATGGAGTGATGCCCTTTTACTGTAGAATATTTCTAGTTTAATTTTGATACCTCACACATATTCTGATAGACTTAGTTTGATTTTTCAAGTAATAAGTTTTTTCATAAGGGACCACTGTTACCTTTAGAGTACTCAGTCGTAATAATTAATGTTATGAGAGTTCAAGTATCTGGCTGAAGTGAGGTATATTTTTGAATCTTGAGATTAGTTGTGTAGTAACCAGGTACTTGATACGCATCGTGACAATATATATATATATATATATACATATATATATATATATATATATATATATATATATATATATATACATATATATACATATATAAATGTATATATATATACTTATTTATTTATTTTTTAGGTATATATTTATTTATTAATTCATTCATTCTTTCTGTTGTTTTTTGTTTTTTATTTTTATTTATTTTTTACTTATTTATTTTTGTTTTTATTATTTTCATTTTTATCTTTTTTTTATTTTTTAAGTTTTGTTTTTATTTATTTTTTATTTTTATTTTATTTAATTTTTATGTATTTATTTTTTACTAATTTTTTTGTTTTTCTTTAATTTTTCATACTCATTTTTAAAATTTTTATTATTTTTTCAGCTTTTTAATTTTTTATATTTTTATTTTTTATTTTTATTTTTTTATTGATTTTTTAAAATTATTTTTCTGTCTTAGTTTTTAATTTATTTTTGTTTTTAATTTTTCTGTCATATTTATTTCTTTATATTTATTTATATATTTATTTAGTTAATATTTTTCTATATGTTTATTATTTAGTATTTAATATTTGTGTATTTATTATTTATTTATTTATTATTTATTTATTTAAATATTTATTAATTATCTTTATTAATATTTATAATGTATGTATAATTTGTTTATTTATAATTTATTCATTTATAATTTATTATTTATTAATATTTATAATTTGTTGATAATTTATTTATTTAATGTTATTTATTTATTGTTTATATATTTTTTATCGGTTTTTGTTTTTTATTTTTATTTTATTTATGTATTTATATTTATTTACCTAGTTTTTATTTATTTATTAATTTATTTATTTGTTAATATTTATAATTTATTCATTTTTTATATATCTACTCATTTATTTACTTATTTTTTATTTATTTTTTATTAACATTCATTTATTTATTATGTAATTAATTTATTATTTATCTATTTATTCGTTTATTATTTATTTATTTATTTATTATGTATTAATTTATTTGTTCATTTATTTATTATTTATTTTAGTCATTTATTCACTTATTTTTTTATTTATTTATTTTTTGTTTTATTTATGTATTTATATTATTTATTGGTTTATTTATTTATTTACTCATTAATTAATTTTTTATTTATGTATTTATTTATTTATTTTTATTTATGTTTTTTATTTTAATTTTTATTTTTTATATTTATTTTATTTAATTTTTATTTTTTACTTATTTTTATTTTTTTTTATTTTTTTATTTTTTAGCTTTTTAATTTTTTATCTTTTTATATTTATTTTTTATTTATTTATTTTTTATTGATTTTTGCTTTTTTATTTTCTGTCTTTTAGTTTTTATTTTTATTTTTAATTTTTCTTTTCTTTTCTTTTATTTATTATTTATTTATATATTTATCATTTATTTATTATTTATTTTTGATTACTTATTATTTAGTTATTTATTTTTTCTTATTTATTATTTAATATTTATATATTTATTATTTTTTTTATTTAAATATTTATTATTTATCTATTAATATTTATAATGTATTTAAAATTTGTTTATTTATAATTTATTTATTCATTTTTAATTTATTTATTTATTAATATTTATAATTTATCATTTATTATTTGTTTATTTAATTTTATTGTTTATATATTTTTTAATTGGTTTTATTTTTCATTTTATTTTATTTTATTTATTTTATTTAGTAATTTATTTATTTATATTTATTTTAGTAATTAATTATTTATTAATTTATTTATTAATATTTATTTATTTTTATTCATTCATTTATTTACATATTTTTTTCTTATTAATTAGCATTTATTTATTTTAGTAATTAATTATTTATTAATTTATTTATTAATATTTATAATTTATTTTTATTTCATTTATTTACTTATTTTTTTCTTATTAACTAGCATTTATTTATTTATTAGTTTATTTAATTTATTATTTATCTATGTATTCATTTATTTATTATTTATTATTTATTTGTTTATTATTTATTTTACTAATTTATTTTTTATTTTTTATTTTTTCATTGTTTTATTATTTATTTATTTATTCATTCATTTAATTATTGGTTTATTATTTATTTTTTGTTGTAGTTTTATTTATTCTTCATTATTTATTTATTTATTTACTCATTAATTAATCTCATTTATCTATTTATTTATTTATTTCTTATTATTTTTATGTACTTATTTTATTAATTTTTATTTATTTTTATTTTCATCTTTATTTTACTTATTTATTTTTATTTATTTTTTATTTCTTATTTTATATATTTATTTATTTATTTATTTATTATTTATGAATTATTTTTCATTTATTTAATTATTTATATATTTTTATTCATTTGTTTAAGTATTTACTTTTTATTCATTATTTATTTATTTATTTATTGATTTATTGTGTTTATTTTTCATTTTTATTATTCCTTATTAATTAATTAATTTATTTTTTATTTATTAATATTTTATTTATTAATTATTGTTTATATATTCATTATTTTTTATTTATTTAAATATTCAATATTTATGATGTATATATTTAATATATATTTTTTATTCATATATTCATGTTATTTACTATTTATTTTGTATATATTTATTATTTATTTATTAATTTATTTTATTTATTTATTTATTGATTTATTTCTTTATTTATTTATATATTTATTTATTTATTACATATTATATGTTATATGTTTATTTATTATAAATTAATATATTTAATAATTTGTTTATTTATTTTTATTTATAATTTTTTTATTCATTTATTTGTTTTTAATTTATTTATTTATTTATTTATTTATTATTTATTTGTTTATTTTATTATTTATCAGTTATTTATTTATTTATTAATTTATCATTTATTTATTTATTTATTTTATTTATTGTTTATTTATTTGTTATTAATTTATTAGTTATTTATTTTTTCTTCATTGTTTATTTATTTAATTATTTTTATCTATATACTTATTGTTTATTTATGTTTCATTTATTTACTTTATTTTTTATCCATTTATTTTTTATTTGTTATTTATTTTATTTTTTATTTCTTATTTTCACATTTATTATGTTATTTATTTAATAGTTATTTATTTTTATTTGTTTATTATTTATTTATTATTTATATATTTATTCATTTTTTAGTTATAATTTATTCATTTATTATTTCATTCATTCATTCCTTCTTTCATTTTTTATTTTCTATTTTATTATTTAATTTTCTTTTCTTATTTATTCTTATTTTTTAGATATTCTTTTATTTTTTATTTTTGTATTTTATTTTTTTGTTAATTTTAGTTTCTTTTATTTTCTGTATTTTTTTGTTTTAATTTTTTTATATAGTTATTTATTTTTTATTTTTATTTTTTACATTTTCTTATGTTTTTCTTTATTTTTTATTTTTGTTTTGTCATTTTATTTTTTTAATGTTATTTTTTATTGCATTCATTTTTTTTCTATTTATTTATTCTCTATTGATTTTTGTTTTTTATTTTCTATTTTTTGTTATTTTATTTATTTTAATTGTTATTTTTATTTTTTATTTATTTATATTATTCATTTACTTATTTATTTTTATATTTATTTATTATTTAGGTATATATTATTAATTTATTATTTGATTTATTTTTTTTATTTATGTATTCATTATTATTTATTTTTTATTTGTTCATTCATTTGTATATTTATTTATTATTTATATATTAATTATATATTTATTATATATTAATTATATATTAATTATATATTTATTATATATTAATTATTTATTAATAAATTATTTATTTGTTTATTTAATTTCATTATTTTTTATTTATTAAATTATATAATTTTTTTTTATTTTTATTTACTTTATTTATATATTCTTTATCTTTTTTATTTATTAATATTTATTTATTTATTTTTTTATATTCATTTATTTATTCATTTATTTATTTATTCTATATGATTTATTTTTTATAGATTTATTTGTTCATATTTATTTATTTTATTATTTAGTATTTATTTTTGAAATTTATTTTATTTATTGATTAATTACTTTATTTTATTGATTGATTTATTTATTTATATATTTATTTAATATTTATTTTGTATATATTTATTATTTATTTGTTTATTAATATTTATAATTTATTTATTAATTAATTTTTAATTCATTTATTATTTATTTTTTATTTAATTTATTTTTTATTTATTTTTTATTTATTTATTTTTTATTGATTTATTTATTATTTATTGTTTATTCTTCATTTATTTACTTATTATTTATTCATTCATCAATTATTTATATATTTATTTTATTTTTTATTTATTTATTTAGTTACTTTTTGATATTGATATTGTTTATTCATTAGTTATTTATTTTTAAATACTTTTTGTTTATTAGTTTTTTATTTATATATTCATTGTTTATTTATTTATATCTTTATTATTTATTTATTTATTATTGATTTAATTATTAATTAATTAATTCATTCCTTTTATTTCTTATGTTTTCTATTTTATTTTTTTGTATTATTTTTATTTTATTTTTTATTAGTTATCTATTTAATACATTTTTATTTTTAAATTTTTAAGTTTTTCATAATTTTTATTTTTATTTTTTGTTTATGTTCTTATTTTTTAATTAATTTATTTTTCTTTATTTCTTTTTTATTGATTTTTGTTTTTTCAATTTTTTCAGTTTTTTATTTTAATTTTTATTTTTTATTTTTATTTATTTATATTCATGTAATTTATTTATTATTTATATATTTATTCTTTATTTTTATTTAGTTATTTATTTATTATTCATTTATTTACTTCTTCTTTATTATTCATTATTTATTTTTTATTTGTTTATTCATTTACATATTTATTGTTTTTATTTATTTATATATTTAATTATTAATTAATTTTTATTTATTTATGTGTTTTTTAACTTAATTTTTTATTTAGATTATATTTTTTTTATATATGTATTTTTTAATTGATTTTTTATTTGTTTATTATTTAAAATTTATCTACTTTTAATATATTTATTTATTTATTTTTTAATTTATTTATTTATTTATTTATTTATTCATTTGTTTATTTATATATTTATTGTTTATTTATTTAGTTATTTACTAATTATTTATTATATTTCATTTGTTTATTTAATTTTATTTATTTATTTATATTTTTTATATATTTACATATATTTTTTATTTCCTTTTTATTTATTATATATTTATTTACATATTTACTAATTTCTTATTTATTATTTTTTATTTTTTAATTTGATTATTTGGGTATTTAATTTGTTATTTATATATTTGTTATCTTTTTATTTTTTTTTAATTTTTTTTTATTTTTTATATATTTATTTTTTATATATTTATTTATTCATTTATGTATTTTCCATTTATTAATTATTTATTTATTTTATTTATTTTTGTTTACTTTTTGGTTATTTATTAGTTATTTATTTTTATTTATTTATTTAGTATTTATATAATTTATTTTGTAATATTTAGTCATTTATGTATTTATGTATTATTTATTTATTTACTGTTAAATTATTTACTATTTATTTATTCTTATTCACTTATTTATTTATTTATTTATTTATTTATTTATTTATTTATTAATTTATTTATTATTTATTTAATGACTATTAATTATTTATTGATTATATATTTATTATTTATTTAGGATTTATTTATTTATTAATTCCTGAGTTATTATATGTTTATTATTTATTTACTTTTTATATATTATTAATTTACTTATGTACTAGTTATTTATTTATATTATTCATTTATTTATTATTATTTATTTACTTATTTACTTATTTCTTATTTATATTGCTATTTGGTTTTATTTATCTATTTATTTATTTACCTATTATTTATTATTTATCTATTTATTGTTTTTTATTTATGACATTATTTATTTATTTATTTATTTATTCATTGTTTATTTTTTTATATATATATATATTTATCATTTATTATTTATTTAGTTATTTATTAATTTACTATTTATTTATCTATTTATTTATTTATTAATTTATTCCTTTTATTTTTTTTATTTATTTCATATTTATTTTTGTTTTATATTTGTATTTATTTTTTATCTTTTTTATGTATGTTTTTATTTTTGTATTTTTGTATTTTTTGCTTTTATCTTACTTTTTTAATCATTTATTAGTTTTTATTTATTTAACTTTTTCTTTGTTCTTTATCTTTATTTTTTTAATTTAATTTTTTAGCTTTTTAATTTTTTATATTTTTTGTGTTTCTATTTTTATTTTTTATATTTTATTGATTTTTTATTTATGTCCTATCTTTTAGTTATTTTTTATTTATTTCATTTTTATTTTTTATTTTATTTATGTCTTTATTTATATATTTATTTATTTTTTATTTATTTAGTTATTTATATTTATAAATTATTTGTTTAATTTTATTTTTTTATATATTTTTTTGTTTTTATTTTTTACTTTTTTATTTAATTATTTATTTATATATTTATTTAATTATTTATTTATTATTTAATATTTATTATTTATCTATTTATTTATTTACTAACCTCTTCGTTGGGAGAGTCGATAGAGCTGTGGCCTAGCACTCGGTAGGCCCGAGTTCGAGTCTCTGGCCGGCTATGTTAGAGGAATTTATTTTTGGTGACAGAAATTCGTTTCTCGTTATAATGTGGTTCGGATTTCACAATAAGCTGTAGGTCCCGCTGCTAAGTAACTAGTTGGTTCTTAGCCACGTAACTTTTATTTATTTACTTATATTTATTTTATTTATTAATTCAGTATTTATTAATATTTACAATTTATTTTTATTAATATTTACAATTTATTTATATATTTATAAGTTATTTATATTAGTTTTTTATTTATTTATTTATATATTTATTTTATTTATTTATTTATTTTATTTATTTATTTTTTATTTATTTTTATTTGTTTATTTGTTAATTTATTGTTTATTTTTTATTTATTTATTTATTAATATTTACTATTTATTTGTTTATTTATTTATTATTGATTTAATTTTATTGTGTTATTATTTATGTATTTTTTAGTTATATATTTATTTATTTATTTATTCCTTATTTATTTATTTGTATATTTATTTACTTAATAATTTATTTTTTATTAAATATTTATTATTGTTTAATTAATTTATTTAATATTTTTTATATATTTAATATTTAGTTATTTATTTGTTATATCTTTATTTATTTATTCATTGTTTATTATTTTTTCTTAGTTGATTCATGTATTTTTTATTATTTATGTATTTATTTATTTATTTATTTATTTATTTATTATTTGTTAATTTGATTTTATTAATTTTTTATTTATTAAATTATATATTTTTTGCATATTTTTATTTATTTATTTTTTATTTATTTATTTATTTAGTTATTCCTTTATTTATTTATTTATTTTATTTTATTAAATAAATATTTATTATTTATTCATGTATTAATATTTAGAATTTATTTGTGTGTAATATATTTATTTAAAATCTATTTATTTTTTTTAAATTGATTTATTATTTATTTATTTATTGTTTACTTGATTTTATTATTTATATTTTTATTAATTAATTATATTTTTATTTATATTTTTATTATTTATTATTTATATATTTATTTTTTATTGATATCTTTATTTATTATTATTTATTTATATATTTACTAGTTACCTATTTATTATTTTTTATTTATTTTTTATTAATTATTTATTTTGTATTGTTTACTATTTATGTATTTAATTTATTATTAATTATTTATCTTTTTTATTTTCTTAATTATTTAATTTATTATTTATTTATTTATATATTTGTTTATTTAATAATTTATTTACTTACTTTTTTATTTATATGTATATATTTATTTATTGTTTCATTTATCATTTCTTTTTTTTTGTTTGTAATTTATTTATGTATTTATTTTTTATTTATTCATTTAACATTTTATATTTATATTTATTTATTTTTAAATATTTATATTTTTATTTATTAAGTATTTATTTACTGTGTAATAATTTATTTATTTACTGTTTAGTTATTTACTATTTATTTATTTATTTATTTTTTTATTATTTAATTAATTTCTTTATTTATTTATGAATTATTTATAGATTATTAATTGATTATTGATCATTTATTATTTATATTTATTTTTGTTTATTTATTTATGATTTATTTATTTATTTATTTACTGATTTATTATATTAATTTATTTATTATATATTTATTTATTTATTATATATTTATTAATTTATTTATTTACTTATTTATTTATCTGTTATTTATTTATTTAATATTTTATTTATTATTTATTTATTTGACTTATTTATTTATGTATTTATTTAATTTTGTATTTGGTTTTTATTGATTTATTTATTTATTTATTTACTTGCTATTTATTTGAATCATGTTTATTTATTATTTATTTGTTATTTATCTATTTATTGTTTTTTTATTTATTACTTGTAGATTATTATTATTTATTTATTATTTATTATTTGTGTATGACATTTATTTATTTGTCAGTTATTTTTTTAGTTATTTATTTATTATTCATTTATTATTCATTTATTATTTATCTATTTATTTATCTTTTTATTTATATATTTATTATTTATTCATTTTTATTTTTTATTAATTTATTTTTTATTGATTTATGTTTTTATTATTTATTAATTTTTTTATTGATATATATGTATTATTCATTTATTTACTTATTTATTATTTACTTATTGTTTAGTTATTTGTTATTAATTAATTTATTCTTTAATTAATTTATTTACATATTTATATTGGTACTTACTGATTATTTATTATTTAATATATTTTATTTTTTGTTTATTTTTTATTTATATATATTTATATATTTAATATTTATTTATTTATTTGTTTATTCATTCATTCATTTTTTTATTTTTTTGTATATTTTTATTTCATATTAATTTTTGTTTTATATTTTCATTTATTTTCTTATCTTTTATTTTCATTTTTGTATTTTGTTTATCTTATTTAATTTTTTTATTTATTAATCAGTTATTTATTTATTTTTTCTTTATTTGTTTATAATTTTTTTATTTCTATTTTATTTTATTTTTTAGCTTTTTAATTTTATTTATTTTTATATTTTTATTTTTTATTTACTTATTTTTTCTTTTGCATTTATTTATATAATTGATTTTTTATATATTTTATGTCTTTTAGCTATTTTTTATTTATTTTAAATTTTTTTATTGTATTTATTCATTTCTTTATTTATATATTTATTTATTTATTTTTTATTTTTTATTATATTTATTATCTTATTATTTCTTTGTTTATTCTTTATTTAAATATATATTATTTATTTATTTATTTATATTTATTGTTTATTTATCATTATATATTTATATTTGTTCTATATGTATTTATTTTTTTATTAAATTATTTATTTATTTAATATTTATTATTTATTTATTTATGTATTTATGTAATATTTATTCATATTTATTTTTATTTTGTTACTATTTATTAATTTATTATTATTAATATTTATAATTTATTTATGATTTATTTATATTTATTTTTTACTTATTTATTATGTATTTGTTATTTATCTATTATTTGTTTATTTATCAGTTTATTTGTTTACTTATATTTTATGTATTTATTTATTAATTATTGTTTACTGTTATTATTGGTTTATTTAATTTTATTATTTGTTTATTTATATATTTAATTTATATATTTTATATTTTTATTTATTTATTGTTTGTTTATTTTGTATTTATTTATTTACTCATTTATTTATTATTTATTATTATTATTGGTTTATTTTATTTACTTTAATATTTTTATATATTTATTCATTATTTATTTATTTATAATTTATTTTACTCATTTATTTACTTACTACATTTTATTTATGTTATTTTTTATTTATTTATTTATTGGTTTATTATTTATTTATTGTATATTTATTTTTTATTTCTTTATTTTTTATTTATTTATTTAATTATATTTTTTTATTTTATTGACTTTTTACTTATTTATTATTTATTTATTTGTGTATTTACTCATTAACTAATTATTTATTTAATTTATTTATTTTTATGTATATTTTTATTTGATTTTTTTATTTATTTATTTTATCTATTTATATTTATTTATTTCTTTTTTATTCTTTCCTTCTTTCTTATTTACTTTTTAGTTATTTATTTATTTATTATTTCTTTATTTATTATTTCTTTATTGATTATTTATTAATTTATTTATTCATTTATATTATTTATTTATTTTTTATTTTTAGTATTATTTTTGTTATTCATTATTTATTTATTTATTTATTTATTTTTAATTTGTTTATTTATTATTTATTTGTTTATTCTTTTTTTAATTTTTCATTATTTATCAATTTATTTATTTATTTATTTATTTATTTGTTTGTTTATTTATTCTTTATGTGTTTATTATTTATTTTTTATTAATATTTATTTAATTTTTTACTTATTTATTTATATGTTCATTATTTATGATTTTATTTATTTATTTATTCTCTCTATATATGATTTATTTATATCTATTTATTAATATTTTTATTTATTTTATGATTTACTCTATTTTTTATTTATTAATTTTATTTATTTTATTTATTTATTTATTTATTTTTTTTTATTTTATAATTATTTATTATATATTTATTCATATATTTATTTATTTAATTATTTTTAATTGTTTATTTATGAATTTTTTTATAATTTATATATTTATTTATTTATGTATTTATTTGTTTATTATTTAATCATTATTAATTTATTTAATAATAATTTATTTATTTATTTATTAATTAATTATATATTTATTTGTGTTATTTATTTATCTACTATTTTGCTATTTATTTTTCTGTTATTTATTTATTTATCTATCGATTTAGTATTATTTATTTATTTATTTTTTATTTATTAATTTTTTTTAATTTATTTTATTTACTTATTTATTTATTTATTATTAATTTATTAGTTATATATTTGTTATTAATTTAGTATTTGTTTATTTTTTGTTTATTTATTTATTTAGTTATGCATCACTTATTTACGTATTGTTTCTTTTTTCAATAATTTTTTATTTACTTTATTTTTTATTTATTTTGGTATTTATCGATTATCTATCATTTAGTTATTAATTTTATTTATTTTTTATTTATTATTTATTCATTTATATATTTATTAATTTATTTATTTATTCATTCATTTATTTTATTTTTTTTATTTTTTTTATTTTTTATTATTTTTGTTTTTTATATGCATTTTTAATTTTTTAGTTTTTGTTTATTTTATTTTTATTTATTTTTTCTTTATTTTTTATTTTTTGCATTTTATCATTTTTTATATTCATATTTTTTTTTTATTTATTTTTATGGATTTTTTTATTTTTCTGTTTTTTAGTTTTTCATATTTTAATTTTTATTAATTTTTAATTTTATTTATAATATTCATTTATTTATTTAATTAGTTATTTGTTATTTATTTATTTGTTACTTATTTATTCATTATTTAGTTATATATTATTCATTTATTGTTTATTGATTTATTTATTTTTTTTAGTTTATTCATTTATTTATTTGTTTTTTTATTATTTATTTATTATTTATTAATTAATTATTTATTATTTGTTTATTTAATTTTATTTATTTTTTATTTATTAAATTATGTAATTTATTTTTATTTATTTATTTACTTTTATTTATTAATTTATTATTTATTTATTTATTTAAATATTTAATTTATTAGTATTTATAATTTTTATTTATAATTTATCCATATAATTTATTTATAATTTATTTATTTGTTATTTATTTATTTTTTATTAATTTATTTTTATTTATTTATTTATTTATTATACATTTCTTTATTTATTTAATCATTGTTTATTTAGTTATTTATTTATTAATTATTTGTTTTTATTTATTTTTATTTATATATTTTTATTGTTTATTATTTATATATTTATTTATATTTATTTTTATTGTTTATTATTGCTTATTTATGTATTTATATATTTACTCATTTATTGTTTTTTATGTAATTTTTTTATTTATTTTTATATATAATTTATTTATTTTCTAGTTTTTTATAATTTTTAAAATCTTTTATTATTGATTCATTATTGATTTATTATTTGTTTATTATTTGTTTATTATTTATATATTTATTTATTTGTTTACTCATTTATATACCTATTTTTATTTATTTTTATTGTTTTATTTATTCTGTTAATTTATTTTGTTTAATATCTGTTTCTTATATTTTATTTATTTGTTTAATATTTATATATTTATTTATTTGTTATTTAGTATTTATTTATTTATTTCTTTACTTAATTATTCATTTATTTTTTAATTTATTTTTTTTATTTTTATTTTTATGTATTTATTTATTTATTTATTATGTTTTATTATTTATTTTTTATTTCATATTTTTATTTATTTTTTATTTTTATTTTTTATTTATTTCTTTATTTACTATTTATTTTTTATTTAATACGTTTATTTATTATTTAGTTTTTATTTATTTATTTTTATTTTTCATTTTATAATTTTTTATTTAATTTTTATTTACTGATTTTATTTATTTAATTATTTATTTATTTATTTATTTATTTATTTATTCATTTATTTTTTATTTATTTTCTCATTTGTTAAAGTTTATTTTTTATTTAATTTTCTCATTGTTAAGGTTTTTTTTTATTTATTCATTATTTATGTATATATTTATTTACTCATTTATTAATGTTTTATTTTTTATTATTTATTTCTTTATTTAATTATTTAATTAATCATTTATTTATTTATTTTTTATGTAGGTATTATTTATTTGTTTTTTATTCATTTGTTTATTTAATTTATTATTTTTTTATTTATTTTTTTATTATGTCAATTAATTAATTTATTTATTTATATTATATATTTAATTACTCATTTATTTACTTATTTCTTTTTCCTATTTATTTATTAATTATTTATTTTTTATTTATTTAATTATTTGTTAATTATTTATTATTTATTTATTTACTATATGTTCATTTATTTATCTACTGTTTATTTTTTTCTTCATTTTTTATTTCCTGTTTTTTAGTTTTTCATATTTCAATTTTTATTAATTTTTAATTTATTTATTATGATATTTATTTATTTAATTAGTTATTTGTTATTTATTTATTTGTTACATATTCATTATTTAGTTATTTATTATTCATTTATTGTTTATTTGTTTATTTATTAATTATTTATTTTTTATTAGTTTATTCATTTATTTATTTATTTGTTTTTATTTATTTATTATTTATTAATTAATTATTTTTGTGTATAACTTGTTTACTGGTAAATATTTACATATTACTTTGATCTCGAGCACTTTCAGGTCCTAATTGTGACCCTTTTTGAAGAGATGAGGTAGTCAGGCTGGTTCAAGACCCAGCAATCTTCTGGAACTTCTTCTCCCTGTGCTGTCATTTATATGATGGCTGTCCTGGTTTCCATTCTCTTGAGAGTTGTTAATCTCCTCCTGTCGGTTTGATATCCTGATCTGATGGTCAGTGGTATTAATCCTTGTGGTATGTGAGTAGTCACCATCGGTCTGTTGGGCAGGAGACCTAACCTCCAGGTCAGAAGGGTCGATCTTAGCTTCTTTTAATATTGAAGCTCGGCTTACGGGATCTTCTGAGGTAAATCCTTTGTTTCCTTCTATCACTTTAATCTGTCTGATGAGTGCCCCTTCCACTACCCTCCTATGACTGATGTTATTGCTTTTGTATATAAGCCTACTGTTTTTAAAATCCATCCTATGGTCCTTTTCCCAACAATGCCTAGCTATAGCACTCCCCTGTGAGTTGAGTTGTACTGCCCTCCTGTGTTCTTGGATTCTAGTCCTTATTCCCCTACCTGTTTCACCCACATATTTGTCTCACAATTGTTGCAATTAATTATGTATACTCCCTATTACGATCTCGCCTCTCGAGATCGAAAGGTTCTTTAAAAAACAAGCGATTGGGCTGAAATGACTGACGAGAGGTGACAAACAAAGGAGGGAGGAGCAGAACAAAACCAAAAAGTTACCTTAAACTTAATTTATTTACAGTGAGTCATGTTCAGTTACGCATACCAAAATGTGAGTCAGTAATAAATTTATAAACAATATAAAATGAGACAGCACTTTATTACAAAAACAAATCAGCAGCATAATCAGATTACTTTAAAAGGACAATATTCAAATAAACATGAAAGACCATTAACAGCACAAACATTACATTTAAGAGAGTCTGCAAAAATAATTCAAAACGTTGAATCTGAAAGCAGCAAGTCCAAATAAATCACATGAATTATAACACTCATAAGGCAAGCTTAAATATGCAAAACAAACAGTACATAAATGGTCAAAAATTAGGTAGGCTATCTTAAACAGTCAGCAAAGCAATATACATCACATGAAAAATACAGTCAGCAAAGCAATAAACAATCACATAAAAAATATGAACAGCCGGAGTTACATAAACATCTACAGACGAAGCTGCAACACAGGAAGACTGCAGGACAACAAAGACAGAGCCGATACGGCAACCATCTAGCCCTCAAGCACAGTCCTCCAACTCCAGGCGCCCATGACAGAGTCGACACGACAACCATCATGGCCAAAAACACTCCCCGCTGCTCTACTGATGAGACCTGCTGACGACGTCCTCCAATAACGATGACCAAGACAGAGCCAACACGGCAACCATCTCGTCCTTATTTATATACTTATTTACTCAGTTATTAATCTTTTATTTTTTTGTTCAATTATTTAATCAATCATTTATTTATTTATTTTTTATGTATGTATTATTATTTCTTTATTTGTTTTTTATTAATTTGTTTATTTAATTAATTTATTTATTAATTTTTTATTTATTATATATTAATTAATTAATTTATTTTTTATTTATTTACTTATATCATTTATTTAATTACTCATTTATTTACTTATTTGTTTTTCCTGTTTATTTATTTACTAATTATTTATCATTTTTATTTCTTAAATTATTTGTTAATTATTTATTATTTATTTTTTATTTTTTATTTATTAAATTATTTGTTAATTATTTATTTATTTATTTGTTTAATTTATTATTTATTATTTAATATATGTTCATTTATTTATCTACTATTTATTTATTTTTTTTTTTTAATTTTTTTTCTGTTTTTTAGTTTTTTATATTTACTTTTTATTTATTTTTTTATTTCTTATTTATAATATTGATTTAATTAGCTATTTGCTATTTATTTATTTATTATTTATTATTCATTTATTGTTTATTTATTTGTTTATTTATTTATTAATTAATAATTTTTTATTAGTTTATTGATTTATTTATTATTGTATTTTTTATTATTTATTTATTTATTAATTATTTATTTATTAATTATTTAATTTTGTTATTTTTTATTTATTAAATTCTGTAGTTATTTATTTTTATTTATTTACTTTTATTTATTAATTTATTATTTATTTATTTATTTAGTTATTCATTCATTTATTTATTTATTAGTTATTTATTTATTATTTATTTAAATATTATTTAATTTATAGTATTTATAAATTTTTTATTTATGATTTATCCATATAATTTATTTTATTTATTTTTTATTAATTTATTTTTTATTTATTTATCTATTTATTATCCATTTCTTTATTTATTTAATCATTGTTTATTTATTTATTTATTAATTATTTGTTATTTTTTTATTTAATTTTATTTATTATATATTTTTGTTGTTTATTATTTATTTATTTATTTATTTTTTATTATTTATTATTGTTTATTTATATATTTATTCATTTATTATTTTTTATTTATTTTTATTAATTTTTTATTTATTTTATATATAATTTTCTATTTATTTTCTATTTTTTTTTTAATTTTTAAAATCTTTTATTATTGATTCATTATTGACTTATTATTTTGTTTATTATTTATATATTTATTTATTTATTTACGCATTTATTTACTTATTTTTATTTATTTTTATTTATTGTTTTATTTATTTTGTTAATTTATTTTGTTTATTATCTATTTATTTTATTTTATTTATTTATTTATTTAATATTTATGTATTTATTTATTAGTTATTTATTTATTTTATAATATTTATATATTTATTTTTATTTATTTATTTATTATGTTTATTTATTATTTACTTTTTTATTTATTTATTTAATATTTTTATTTTTTATTTTTTATTTATTTATTTAATTTTTTTATTATTTAATACATTTATTTATTATTTAGTTTTTTATTTATTTATTTTTATTTTTAATTTATTATTTTCTTATTTAATTTTTATTTACTTTTATTATTTATTTACATTTATTATTTATTTAGTTTTTTATTTATTTACTTTTATCTTTCATTTATTTTTTTAATTTTTATTTATTTTCATATTTTTATTTATTAATTATTTATTTATTCATTTATTATGTATTTTTTTATTTTCTCATTTGTTAAAGTTTATTTTTTATTTAATTTTCTCATTTGTTAAAGTTTTTTATTTGTTTATTTATTTATATATTTATTTACTCATTTATTAATGTTTAATTTTTTTATTTATTTCTTTAGTTATTTAATTAATAATTTATTTATTAATTTTTTATGTATGTATTATTATTTATTTGTTTTTTATTATTTGTTTATTTAATTAATTTATTGTTAATTTTTTTATTTGTTTATTATATATTAATTAATTTATTTTTTAATTATTTATTTATATTTAATTACTCATTTATTTTCTTATTTGTTTTAACTATTTATTTATTAATTATTTATTATTTTTTATTTATTTAATTATTTGTTAATTATTTATTATTTATTTATTTAATTTATTTATTTATTATTTATTAATATATGTTCATTTATTTATCTACTATTTATATCTTTCTTCAATTTTTATTCTTTATTTATTATTTTTTATATATTTATTATGTATTTGTTTTTTATTTAATTTATTATCTATTTATTTTTATATCTATTTCTTTATTTTTCAATGATTTGTTTATTTTTTTATTTATTTTTTATTTTACTTACTATTGTTTATTTTCATTTATTTTTTTATTTACTATTTATTTATTTTTTATTTATTTATTTATTTATTTATTATTAATTAATTAATTAATTAATTTATTTTATTTTATTTATCTATTATTATTTAATTTATTTATTATTTATTCATTAATTTTTTATATATTCTCATTTATTTTTTATTTATTTAATATTTTTTTATTTATATAATTATCATTTATTTATTTTTTTATTTATTAAATTATTTATTATTTATTAATTATTTATTTATTTATTTGTTAATTTATTTATTTATTTATTTATTTATTTATTCATTTATTTAATTATTAATTTTATTTATTATTTATCCGTTTATTTTTTATTCATTTATTTATTTATTTTATAGTTGTATTATTATTTGTATATTTATTTACTATTTATTATGTATTTTATTTATTTTATTTTATAAATTGTGTATTTATATATTATTGATTGATTGATTTATTTATTTTTATTTATTTATTTATTTATTTATTTATCGTTGATATATTATTCATACCTTTTTTGTTATTTTTTTTTTATTTATTTCTTTATATTACACTAACATTGCATCGTAAGTGAGAAACTGCGGAGTTTGGAGAATGATCGTAGAGAATAGTTGAGGTGCAGTTGCCAGATCAGAGGGAAGGAAGGTCGTGTACAGGTTGAATGGAATGAAGGCGTTGGTATCTATTACTCTTGGTAATGCCTTTCTTCATATCTCTCTGTCTAGTGGTTTCTGGGACTGGCCTGAAAGGAGCAGACATCAAATCCAGGTAAAGTGGGACTTAGAGGAAATTAATTTTTTTTTATTTCCCTTGTTGACTATCGAAAAAATTTTCCATGTGTCAGTCACAAAATTATATTGAAGGCAATACCCACAATAAAAAAGTCTCTCTCTCTCTCTCTCTCTCTCTCTCTCTCTCTCTCTCTCTCTCTCTCTCTCTCTCTCTCTCAGTCAATCAATCAATCAATCAGGAATCGCTTTCGCCTCTTCTTTTCGAAGGGAGTTGCTTGGACTCTTGTGGCTGGCTAAAAGCATTCGGGAAGGTTTTCAGTCGGACTGTAGCATAGGCTCTGTTGATCCAAGTTTGTTATTGTCCTCCGTCAACAACGTCCCATTGTGACGCCGGGACTCCCACTGATGAAGGATATTATCATTTACTAAGGTGAGTTAATTTGTAGTGGTTGAGAACTCCGTGAATGCGGACACGTGAGAAGCAGAGCTTGATGGTCACACCCAGATTTGTGATTCGTTATAGTCCCAGGTTGTGTTAGGCCTTGAGACTTGTATATGTTGCTTTCCGAAGGCCTCTGCTGAGGAATTTTTTCCGAAAATAAGAGTTATTGATATTATAATCCCGCTGAAGGACGCTGAACTTCATGTGTTTTAAACCGCCTGCCCTTGGCATAGATAATTGCTAGAGCTTAGGATCCCAAGGATCCCATAGCCTGGGTCAAGTGAGGCATTCAGTCTTGAGAGTTGCGTCGCCGGTTATGTTTATTTCCTACTTGAAGAGCGATGATTTATTGCAGCGTACTTGGAATCAATATATTGTGAATGGAGTCCACATCCTGTTGGGCTAAATGTGTCAGGTTTTGCCAACGGAAAATGCCTGTGGGATGGCGAATTTGCTGCTTCAACTGTAGGCACTAGGCCTGTGGGCTTTGAGGCATTTTATGGTAACCTATTGCACTAAGCTATTTCGCAATGTCTGTTGTAGCTTTTTTCGAGAGGAGGGGGGGCCCGCCGTGGATCAGTTCATGAAAATCTGATATAAAACGTTAATGATGATGATGAAATTGATGAGAATGGCAAGATGATTAAGTATCTAGGATTTGACAGGGCTAATCCTCCTCCTCCTCACCATCCAATCTGTACTTTGTGCCAACATTGCTTTCCTGACAGGAAGAAGACCAGCAGCGTAGAGAAAGTATCATTTCATTCAAATGGCGTTAATAATCAATCAATATCCTTCGTGCCCCTCAAACTCCACTTACGTAATGACTCTTTCTTTCCAGGAGTTTCGATGCTAGTTCCTTTTCTCAAGGCGTTGCCGTCCTTCCATTTGCTTTTATTTTTGGAAGCATTAATATCAGCCCTCATTTGGCACCCTATATATGAGTGTGTATTTGTGTGTGTCTTTATCTGTTTTAGTTTATAAGTTTTTGAAAACCCCTTGAGCTCGTGTGAACTTACCAGATGTTTGTGTGGAGAACGTTAACTTTCCACACTGAGTATTTCTTCAAACTTAATTAATGGGAAACATTATTGTGTAAATGTGACATAAGCTTGTACAATTGGGGCCACGCTCACTTTCCAGGGGGAGATAATTGAAAATCATGAGAATAGGGAGGGGGGGTCATTTAATATAAACCATCTCAAAAACTAGCGGGCCAGAAATGACCAAACTTGGGAATTTGACATAGGAATGTCAAGTTTAGGTCAAACACTTGCTAATGCAATAATTTGGCTCAGGCGAGCAGTGCGGCCCCTGGCCTCTTGTTAGTCCATTTGTTTTTTTTTTTTTTTTTTTCATTTATAAGAATTTTTGGAAGGAATTGTTAGAGACGAGATATATTAGTGGAATGTTTGATTTTAGGTTTAGGCGTCCATTGGTTATTTTGGAAGGTACGAATAGTAAGTTGCAGTGACAATAGAGTCCTGTGCTTTGCAACTTTAAAAAATGATTGGAGATCGGGATGAGTTGGGTTTTTCAATAACTTGATAGAATAGTCAAAAAAAAAAAAAAAAAAAAAAAAAAAAATGTCCCAACTACACATTCGGGTTCTTTTTCACCTTTACTGTTTGAATGAATATTCAGGTCCATCCAATCGCAATTTCCAAAGCTTGCAAGAGAATGCATGTCTTTACATAGGTATATTTCACTGGGCCATGCCCAGTCCCTCATTGGAAGCACATTGAGGTTTCCTTGGCGTGAATACCAGGTACCAATCGTGTACAAGATGATTTGGAATGCGACAGAGTGAGAGGCTGCCTAGTATTCATTGTTTTAGTTCCTGTCTGTTATTCGTCCAGATGGTCTCTTCCCTTTGTTCCTGCAGCGATCATTCCAGTTTTCATGTATACTATATAGCCTTACTTTCCTTGTAATATCGTCACTGGAAGTTGTGGGTGTTGGTGGTTGGACGTTTGGAGAAAGATTCGCTGTTCGTTCTTTTGTTACAGTACGCAATATTGCTGTATTTGCCCTTCAGCTTGTTTATGAACGCGTGGTGCTCTCTCACTCCTGCGTACCTATGAAGGGAAATATGTACTTGTTGGAGAGAGAGAGAGAGAGAGAGAGAGAGAGAGAGAGAGAGAGAGAGAGAGAGAGAGAGAGAGAGAGAGAGAGAGAGAGACTGACTGACGTGGTTGAACAACGCTATGCCAAATGCTTACTTTCTTAACACATTTGGACACCTGGTTGCACGTCCATTGGATTTCGTAAGGAAAGGATATTTTTTCGATTCTTGTAATGTCTAACCCTGTGACTTTTCATTTACTTAAGACATTCCATTATAAACTCTTGCAGACGGTTGAAGGGGTTCCTTCCCTTCGAATTTGAGATGTAACACTTTCTATGAACTCGTACCTCTCTCTCTCTCTCTCTCTCTCTCTCTCTCTCTCTCTCTCTCTCTCTCTCTCTCTCTCTCTCTCTCTCTGGCTACGTCCGTCCGTTTGCCGTCAGCGTTTTTTCTTTGACTGGGCCAAATGTGCAAGAGTTGGAGATTGTGAATTGTGTAGTTGGTCTAGTGGGCGTCTGGGTTGCATGTCGCCACCTTATTGTAATCTCTTCTTCTGAGGGTTGTCTGGTTATTTCCGGCCGTGTTTCTTACTGCTAGTAAGTCGCGTCGGTCATGGCGGGCATTTTAAGCCTTACTTGGCCCGGAATTAGGCCTAGTCTTCCCCTGAAGGTAGCAAGAATCTTGGAGATGGTTCCACATCTCCGAAGGGCGTCAACGATGTGTGGGACTCACAACAGAGGGTCCTCTAGAAGGAGCTTTATTTGGTAAGAACAGATTTCGGATTTGTAGGAGTTTTTCAAAAGGATCTAATAATTTATTGATTTTTATTTTAATAACTGATCTCCTCTTCATGTATTTCCCATTACCTTCTGTTGCTTCTTTCAAATGAACAACCTATTATTCTTTGGAAGCCTGAATTTCAAGTCAGTGAACCCTGTGAACTTGTTCCATGTGAATAAGGCTCATCTTCTGAATAATAATAATAATGATAATAGGCCTCCAGTAGGTCCACTTTGCCGGTGGAGGGCGGAGAGCTTCGTCGTTATATATTATCACAATGGGCAGGCGCGGGTGGTGGGTGGGTCTCCTCTTCCCAAAACGAGCCCTGGTGTCTCTTGGCAGTTCCAAGGGCGTCAGTTACTTGCAACAGTCGAGGAATACCAAGTAAACAGCAGTAGAACGGCGAGTGTTGAAGCCTTGGACTGTCACAACAGCTATAGGCCCAAGCTGACGGGTAAGGAGTTGGTGTATACAGCTAATGCTGTTTCACATCGAATGTGCCGAGAGAGAGAGAGAGAGAGAGAGAGAGAGAGAGAGAGAGAGAGAGAGAGAGAGAGAGAGAGAATGAAGTCAGGAAAGTGAAATTTTTGTAGAACTATCCAGGTAGTTCGTAAACGGGCCTGTGTCCAAACACACTGCAAAATTTTAATGACAAAAATGGACGTTTTGTAAAGGCCGTTTGAGTCGCAAGTGATATTAAAGCCTCAAGTCATAGTTAGGAAGAGAGAGAGTTTTTCGAGAGGACCAGAGGAGGAGGACGATGATCTCTCGGGCCAACGGAATCTTTGCCAAATTCGCTAGGCGGGTGAAAGAGTCGCCACCGGGCTTTGATATAGGCAGTTTTAAGGGGTTATCAGGACAAACTTTCTTTTCTACAATATAATAATAATAATAATAATAATAATAATAATAATAATAATAATAATAATAATAATAATAATAATAATAATACATTGTGGCATCAAAACAAAATGAGCCAAATGTTGATCCACACTGAGATCAACAACACAAGAACACATAATAATAATAATAATAATAATAATAATAATAATAATAATAATAATAATAATAATAATAATAATAATAATATACTGCTTGCACTCTCTTTCTGTATGTGAAAGGTTTAAGATTTTGATTGTATTGTGTTTTGCTCTTTTTTTGTGTATTTGTTTTCCTTTTGTTAGTTTTTCATTCTCAAGAATAATTATTTTCCTTTTGTGTTTCTCATTCTCAAGAATAATGATTTTCCTTTGCAGTTTTACCATAGCCTCCGATGGAAGTTGCGTCACAGACAGTGGTACGCAGTCAAGAAATCTGTTCAAGGTAAGTGTTCTTGTGTCTTTTTTTTATTTACTTATTAAGAAATGGTACTCATTTGCTTTGGAACAGATAGGTAGGAATTCAGGGCCTCATTCCCAGGTTTTCTGTAGGAATTAGAATAAAACTTTTGCACACGGTGGGGACCCTGTCTAATGCTCATAGTTTCTGTAGGTACATTTTGCAAGTACAAAAGACAGTTGTATTTGTACTGGTATATTTAGATTGTTTATTTGTTTGGTTTGTTTTTCTGTCTGTTGGTTTGCAAGAGTATTCAAAATATGGTTAGAATTTCATGGTACTAATACCAAAAATAGGTTGGCGTCGTTGCTGGCTACAGATGGGTAGATTCTGTGAGAGATAGGCCTTGAACAGGTTCTGTTAGAGATAGACCTAAGCCTCAGTCTGGAAGTGATCTAGAGGTCTCCTTAGGCTACCATAGTGATGATGATAGTTATTATAATTACAGTGATGATAATTTTGCTTTCATATTTTCACTGGTGATGGCTGGGTTGTCGTTAATGAGGCAAATGATGAGTTGGATCTCGCATGAGTCTGGATGAGGGCATTAACGGTTCTTAAATGTGCTCAGAGCAGATCCTGTAGCTACTGTAATCTCTCTCTCCCTCTCTCTTAAAGTTTCCATAGAACTGCTCAAAACATTTGGAAAATGTTATTTAATACATTTCCACACACACACACACACACACACACACACACACACACACACACACACACACACACACACACACACAGAGAGAGAGAGAGAGAGAGAGAGAGGAGAGAGAGAGAGAGAGGAGAGAGAGAGAGAGAGAGAGCTGTTGAAGCGTCTTTGAGGATAATTTCGTTGTGCATCGTGAGCCATTTGCTAATTTACATTTCCTTTAGAATGGACCCCTGCTGGAATTAAATAAGCTTGTGTGAAGTGCATCGTAAATTGTGAGTAATGGAGGTCAGTGAGGACAGTATTTGGATATTAATACATAACCCATGATGTAACATAACCAATTTTTTGGATAATTAACCATTAAATATTACCGCTTTTTAGATTTGCCATACGGACAGGAAGTGGAGATTAGAAATTCCACCAATCTGGTGTTATTTTTGGACATTCGAAGGACTGGCTTGGCTTATTGACTGTATTTTCATATCTTACGGTGTCATGTGTCGTAGCACAAAATTCGTCTTCGGTGTCAGAGAGGAAATTATCATGAGTCATTATACGTCGGTGCTCATTCAATCACTTTGTACTCATACAAAATATGAATGGTTGAAGTACTGTTTGCACATAGGCCTAAAAATACTGTGCTTTAGAAAGCTTATGGTATCAGGCTACCCAAAATGATGATTATGCAATGGGTAGGAGAAGCAAACGTTGGAGAAAATATAGCAAACATCGCCATAGCAGCTAAATAAAATCGCGATCTGCAATTTAAATCTGCCTGATAATAGATAAAAGACTACTTAATAGTGTCATCTTTACGTGGAGGGTGCGTCGTATCTGTGGAGCACCGATTCGTGGTAGACATCGTAGGATATCTGCAACCTTCGAGTTTCAGTTGCAATGAAAATTACGGGGCGTTTTATCTATTTTTCATTGTATCCTCTTTTCCTACATATATTTTCTCATGGACATAAACTTGTGGGAACGTTTTGTGAAAAGGAAAAAAGTTGCACAAAAAGCGTTTCTCTGTCAGCGTATTCATGCCAATGGACAGATCCTGATGGCAACTTGTCTTGTGGCAGGAGTCAGCTCTCATGGGTCCGTATTTAAACGTCAAATCTTCTCTCTCTCTCTCTCTCTCTCTCTCTCTCTCTCTCTCTCTCTCTCTCTCTCTCTCTCTCTCTCTCTCGCCAAGTTGCTGGAGATCTTTCAAAAGGTTAACTAGGTTGGTCTAGGATCTATCACTTGGCTTTCTCGTTCATATTTGAAGGATTTCTCTCGCTCCATCCTTTGTTCCACGTCTTGTCCTTATAAATTTATTATTCTAACAAGAACATAAAAAAAACACCTGTTCCTCGAAGCTCCTAACTTGTGGCACAGCTTTAAGAGATTATTAGCATATTTCGGTTGGGAGGGCAATTCATTCTCCTCTCTCTCTCTCTCTCTCTCTCTCTCTCTCTCTCTCTCTCTCTCTCTCTCTCTCTCTCTCTCTCTCTCTCTCTCTCTCTCTCTCTCTCTCTCTCAACAAGAATTTCTTTCTTGAGAACAGAAGGTCTTGGGCTTGTCCAAGAGTTACCATAGTTTGCAATATGCCGCATAATTGTGGTTCATTCCTGAGTTGAAGCAAGATCGTGTCTTATACTGAGTGGTAGATTTTCCTGGCTCGAGGTTTCATAAAGTATAAGGAACGATTTTTGGCTGCTGATAATCCCAAATGAAATTGGCTTTGAAAACTTGAATCTTGAATAATGAACAAGAATCGTCTTGCAGTAAGTTATATGGTTTAAACGTGATATAAACTGTTGGCGTGATTTTGTCATAAACTGGATATTTCCTGATTCTTGATCTCCTACTTTGTAGCTTTTTCTTCTAACAAAGACCTGACTGGAATCTGAATCTCTCTCTCTCTCTCTCTCTCTCTCTCTCTCTCTCTCTCTCTCTCTCTCTCTCTCTCTCTTTTTAAGCTTGCACTTGGATACCACTGCAGTATTTGCATTGATAAATCAGAGAATAGAGAGTCGCTTCTGATGGATTGTTTTAGGACCAAAGAATAATTTTTATGGTCTTTCCATGCACTTGTTGCTATGTATTCGTCCTGTGGCCTTTTTTTCCGATTGTATTCTTGGTGAATCATTAAGCCTGTGTCTCGCGTGGTGACAGGGCAATTATTTCCGTAAAGTCGACTTATATTTGTTCCAAATAATAATACTGTCTGGTGTAGATAGAGTGGTTATCTAAAACGCTTTACGTTTGTTTGTTTGTTTCAGTGTTTTCATCATGATTTGTAAATAGTAGAGCTCTACTATTTGAAACAGGCGCCATGCAGGCTTAACATGTGCTATGCTCTCTTTGGAGAGCTTTAGTAAGCAAAGGAGCTGTTGTAATTATTCCTGTCCCTTTCTGTTGACTCGTTTAGAATTGACTTTTGCTCCATTGGAGGCAGTCGGGCCTCATTGTAACCCATGTTGGTTAGAACCTGAGTGGAGAAGAGCTGAGAGGTTTTGGATGACTGGAAAAGAGATTTGTTTGAAGTCTTACGACTCTAATTGTGGATGAATGAACTCTGAGGGGAAGTCTCTTCTTTGTTAGGAATGAGATGAAGTTATGAATAAGATATTGAACAAACTTCATTTCTGCCGAGCTTCTTGTTGGCCTACTGTACAGTGATCAGTATTCTGTGGTAGTTGCTCGAAAGGCAGTGTTATTTGGTTTGCATTTTAGGCCTACTTCCAGCCAGAATTTTAGGAGTACTGATTACAGAACTTTGCTATTTATTTGAGTAGGTGGCAAACAACAGTATAGCATTTTAACTCTCTCTCTCTCTCTCTCTCTCTCTCTCTCTCTCTCTCTCTCTCTCTCTCTCTCTCTCTCTCTGCGTGTGTGTGTGTCTGTGTAGAAGAATCATTGAGGAAATGTGTTGTAAATGTTTATGCGTTGTGTAGTGCTAATATTCATACTTGCGCGTGCGCATGCACATATACGCGCTTGGGCACAGAACTAGAGCCTTTATCGAGTGTGCAGAGAGAGAGAAAAAGTTAAGTATATCTTAGTTTAACCAGACCACTGAGCTGGTTAACAGCTCTCCTAGGGCTGGCCCGAAGGATTAGACTTATTTTTACGTGGCTAAGAACTTACTGGTTACTTAGCAACGGGACCTACAGCTTATTGTGGAATCTGAACCACATTATGACGAGAAATGAATTTCTATCACCAGAAATAAATTCCTCTAATTCTTCTTTGGCGGCTCGGAGAGTCGAACGCTGGGCCAACAGCATGCCAGTCGAAAGCTCTACCGCAGGTTTTACTCGTTTCCCGCTACAACTTCATGCGAGGGAAGCTTTAATCAGCATTTCCATCGAATAGCAGGCGTGTTTTTCCAAACTAGGTCAAAGTTTGGAAAGATTTGTTTTAGGAGTCAGGGTAGATTGATTTTATTTTAAATATAGGTAGACTTCTCGAAAGATTTTGTTCATAAAATTTTGATGCATAGACCATAGTTTCGTATTGCAGGTCTGCCCAAGTTTCTAGAGTTGAACTGTTGATAAATGTCGGTAGACGGAACATTTTGTATGCGATTCAGTGCATGATGGAAATTGGATCGTTGTCTATAGGAGAGGACTGGAAATAGACTTTTTATATGTAGTTACAAATATAAGATTCTGAAAGGAGTCTATGAAAACTGGGGTCTTTTTATTTAGGCTATATGAAACTGAAGTTTCTTCTTGAACCCTGGATGATAGTTAAACCTCTCTCTCTCTCTCTCTCTCTCTCTCTCTCTCTCTCTCTCTCTCTCTCTCTCTCTCTCTCTCTCTCTCTCTCTCTCTCTGTTATATTCCTGGACCCACAATGCAATGTGTGTGTGTGTGTGTGTATATTACACTGTTTCACTAAAGGCTTAACAGTTTTCCTCCGTAGGAGTTAGAGCTTTCAGTGCACCTCACGTGGTGCACTGTAAGCATTACTAGAGGTGGTTTGCAGCGTCCCTTCGGCCCCTACACTGGACTCACTTTTTTACCTTTTACTTGACTTCCGTTCTGTTTCCTTACCTCAATCTTGCTGTCCAACCACTCCAACTCCCTCTTTGTCAATGTATTTCAGAAAATATGGCTGCTACAAGTTTTAAAGGACACATATATGCATTTCATAGCTTCAATGCTTTAAGATGTGATGAAAGAATTTATGGAGTCAGATGGAACTAGGTCGAGAGACCCGAGGTAAAATCTTTGTGTTCAACAAATAGTTTGATTCCTCAGCAATATTGTCAGTCAGGTGATCTTCCGAAGTGTTATGTATATTCGTGAGTACGTGCGTTAATTTGATCTAGATTACGCCAAAATCTGCCCTAAAAGTGAGTTTGATCGTTCATTAACGTGATAGAACTGCAGTTGTCTAGACGTAGCTTTGGAGAGGATCCAGGCTTAAGCGGCAGATAAGGTAGAGTTTGAAATCTCTGTTTTTATGGGAGAAAATTGAACTTGTGATTTTTTACCATGATTTTCTAATCATTATGAACTTTTGAACTGGTGTGGGAGATTTAATATGAATATTCATACCTCTTTCATATTATTATTTTGTCATGTTACGTTTGCCATATCTTGGCTATGCATTTTACACTTTCCATTATTGTGTTTTGCATTTCATATATTTTTGGGAGTTTTCTATCATGTTTGATTCTTCCGACAGATGTCTGTGGACAGATGTCGGTAGACAGTGTGGACTGGTTCGAATAACATGTGGTAGACTGGTTTTGACATGACTAATTATTGATTTGGGGAGTATGTGTGAGTTTGGATATTTTCAGGCTATTAGCCATAGTGAGACTTCTTTAATCAGAAGTGTTTTACAGTTCAGAGTTTAGTTATCTAACTCGATATTTCATTTATTATGCATTTTAATCTTTGCTTTGTTTTATTCATTTCTTGTTGGGTTATTTGAATAATAAACCTATTTTTGTAGAAACTATTGCGTTTCTTTAAATGGTCCATTTAATCGATTTGGTGAGAATGAGTGCGATTCGGGTGGGTGAACTTCGGAAAACGATGAGAGAGAGAGAGAGAGGCGATACACAGAGAGAGAGAGAGAGAGGTGATACACGGTGAGAGAGAGAGAGAGAGAGAGAGAGAGAGAGAGAGAGAGAGAGAGAGAGAGAGAAAGAGGAGAAAAATAGATGTAAGTGTTGCCGTGAGCGAACGTTCATACGCCTCCGTTTCATGATTAAAGATCGTTGGAGCACGTTACGTACACCTTCAAAAGGGTGTTAATTCTGTCCTCGTTACAGAAAAATTGGTGGCAGCATGATTTTAACGTCTTTAGTGATGGCGAAAGAGGGAGATTGCTAATAGACTAATTGGTAACGTTGATGCCCAAGGCATAGGCGACTTCACCTAAGAGCTAAGGCGACGGGTCAGTGTTGAATGACTGAGTAGGTCGTGATTACGTGTGAAATGCGGGGAACCTTTCCTTTTTTTTTCCGTTTCTATTCGAGTACTGGGAGTGGGGAGTTGTGAAATAGATCTGGATGATCTCTAGAGCAATTTTGGGGTTAACAAAATACCCAAATAAGTGTGAATAGTGGCGATTGTGAGTTAATTACGCAAAGTGATGATTCAACTAGAAACGCGCTGGGTGTCTTTTTTGCTTCGCCGTCGAGTAGGTGACGTCACAGGCTGCACACAGCTCTGTTGAGAGATAGGTACTTCGTTTTCTGTTTCAAAATTGGTAAGTACCCCATTCTCGTAAGTTGCGCAGAACGCCGTTTTCTGTTCTTCTTTTAGAGGGGGTAACTTGTGCCTTTCTCTAGTGTTCTTTTTGGTTTCTCTTTTTATGTTGTTACGCTCAGGGCGTGTGATTACTCACAAAATGCCGGACGATGCAGCAAGCACATCCCAATCAATTGTGGTGCATAAAGTGACGAACATTAGCGCGGGAATTACAAATTTTAAAGGGCTAGTTGACGGAAAGCTAACCCAAAATATAGAAACTTTCATTGAGTCAGTGAACAATTATCTGAATTCCAAGAAAATTACGAATGGCGCTGAAGCTTTAACAGAGGCTAAATCGTTTCTGGATTTAGATAAAGGAGATATTGGGAAACGAGCACGCAGTTTCGGGTTCAGAAGGTGCAAAACTTGGAATGAACTGCAGAAATTTCTACGAGCTACTTATGGCGGAGTTCAACGTGAATGCGCAGTTCGGAATTTGCGAGAGTTTCTCAAAATAAAGAAGGGCAATGATTCACTAGTCACATACAGTGCGAATTTATTTGATGCAGTAGTTGAGTTAAAGAAATCTATAATAAGTTCTCCATGGGTAACTGGAAATAATATCTCCTTAGATAATTTTGAAAGATTGTTACACTTTGCTTGCCTTTTAACGTCGGTCCCAGATGTAATTGTAGATAGTTTTGATAAGAGAATTGATCAGGATACAGATGAATCCTTTTTGTTTGCACAGATTAACAAAAATCTAGCAAAATGCCCGACACTGGACAGTAGTTTTGTACAGGGAGGTGCAAAGATGTCAGCTGCGGTTTCCAAACCACAGAATAATGATAGTCGCTCGCATTCGGGAAATGATGCAACAGCGAAGACATGTGCACGAGTAGAATCGAAGAAAATTCCAGAGAGATCAGTCACAACGATACGTTGTTTTAATTGTGATAAAATAGGCCATAGTAAGTCAAATTGCAGAGTGAGATATTGTTCAGTTTGCAAATCTTCAGATCATGGATGGAGATTTTGCCCAGCCACGAAGAATAGAGATTATTCAGGGAAGTTACGGGGAGGTTTTTCTAGATATGACAGGAGAATTCCACATGATGCAAGTTCTAGATACACAAAGGAACAGCAGAATTTTCACAAGATAAGTTCGAAAACGGACACAGGATAATGACTAATCAGGTCGTAGAGTCACTAGAACCTAGGCCGATTGTACGTGGATTCTCTAATGGCAATGAAATTTCTATTTTCATTGATTCTGGTAGCTCAGTTAACTTAGTAAATGCTGACCTTTTTCACTCGAGGTTTCCAGAGTGCAAATTAGTCCCTTCTAGTGAGACAGTGTGTGATGTACAAGCGAGGAAACTGAATATTTTAGGTTCGTCATTTCTTACGCTTTGTATCGGTGGAAAGACAATAGTAGAATCATTTTTGGTCATAGAAGGATTAGCCTTAGGTGAAATGGTTTTGCTAGGACACCCTTCTTGTATGCGACATAACATCAACATTCTTACGGGAGTTCAGGGGATTACAATAGGTGAGTCGGGTTGTTTTGTTCCATATATACACAGGAAAAAAACTTGTGAGAAACTTAAGACACAGTCTGAGACATGTGTAACACATTCATTAGAGAGTGAAGATATTCCGCAGAGATCTTTCAAAGGATTTTTGTTGGAAGATGTTGAATTGCAACCGCGAGTTCCTACATTAGTTAAAGTGTCGCTGAAAGAGAAAAAGTTTCCTTCTCAAGTGTGCGTTGTTGAGGGAACCGAGAAATTCAAAGACGTTGTGAGTACGGTGTCAGTGAATGAAATTTCAGTCGCAGGCGTGACTTCAGTAGAATTAGTTAGCTATCAAGACTCGGTGAAAAAATATCACAAGGGTACTTATGTAATTGATTTTGAAGAGTTTAAGGAAGAGCATAAATTAGTGAGTTTTTGTGGAGACGGGAATATGTTTCCTAACAAGGAGCAACAGTTCCGAAGTCAGGTTCTACATGAACACTTGGCTAAAGTTGATTATCCTGAATATTCAGATAAAGTAGAGAAAGTGTTGAAAGAATATCTAGATATCATTGCTTTGAAAGGAGATAAATTAGGAGTTACAGATGTTTTAGAACATTCAATCCGCCTAGAAAAGGGTACAAATCCCATATATATTCCAGCATATCGAATTCCTTTTAAGATCAGAGAAGAAGTAGAAAAAGAAGTTCAGAAGTGGGAGTCGGAAGGCATTATCAGACCGTCCAATTCTCCGTTTAATTTTCCTTTGCTTGCAGTTCCTAAGAAAGACGGTAGTATCAGAGTTTGTGTAGATTTTCGTAAATTGAATGAAAAAACATGCCCAGATAGATATCCGGTAGCTTGTTTGCCTGATTTGTTTGTTGAGATCGGTGGCAAGAATATATATTCATCTATAGATCTTATGCAAGGGTTTTTACAGGTTCCCCTTTGTGAGAGTAGCCGTAAATATACAGCATTTTCGGTACCAAAGGGACATTACGAGTTTAATAGGATGCCTTTTGGATTACAAGGGTCCCCAATAACATTTACTAGACTGGTTAACACAGTACTTCATGGCTTGTTAGGAAAGTCGGTGTTTGTGTACATGGATGACATTCTCATATGCACAGATACAATTGAAGAACATCTAAAGGTGTTAAAAGAAGTCCTTAAGCGATTACGGTTCGCTGGGTTAAAGGTCAAATTGGCCAAATGTGAGTTTCTGAAGAGAAAAATTGTCTATTTAGGACATGTTATCTCTAAAGAGGGAGTTAGAGTGAATGATGAGAAAGTTAAAGCCATTGTGAATTTTCCAGTTCCCAAAACCAGGAAACAGATTCGTTCGTTCCTAGGTATGTCGGGTTTCTTTCGCCGTTTTGTGCGGAATTTTTCTACAATAGCGTCTCCATTGACAGATTTATTACGAGAAGACGTTAAGTTTGTTTGGGGTGATAGTCAACAATTAGCTTTTGAGAAGCTTAAGAACGCTTTGGTGAACCCACCAGTTTTGAAGTTTCCAGATTTTAGTCAACCGTTCACCTTAGTGACTGACGCGAGTCAGGAAGGTATAGGTGCGTGTTTGATGCAGAAATTTGAGGGGAAATTACACCCAATTGCTTTTTATAGCAGAAAGTTCAAAACACGTGGTAGTAACGAAAGGCTGATGTCAGTTGTGGACAAGGAGGCTTTCGCAGTCGTCTCTAGCCTTGTTCATTTTAAGATGTTGTTGTTGGGAAATAAAGTTGAGATTTTTACAGATCATCAACCGTTGTTAGAGCTTTTTAATAAGCCAAATTTGTCGCCCAAGAGAGCACGTTGGTTCCTAACATTGAGAGATTTTGATGCAAACCTCAAATACATTGAAGGTAAGCATAATGTAGTTGCAGATGCATTGAGCAGATATTTTCCGGTCGAGGATGAGGAAATACACACCGAATCCTGTGTGGGTGAAGAGAGTAAATATTTGGTGTCTAATGTCTCTGATATTAGTAGTTCTGAGATATCGCATGTAGAGGACATACACGTTTCTACAGTGCATACTTCGGGGAGAAATAGTGAGTCGGCAGTCTCGGGAGAGATTGTTATTCGTGATAGTGAGAGTAACGCAGTGTGTTATATTACGGGTGAAAATGTCACTTGGGACATAGGCTTGCTGGAACAAAAGCAAGATGAAGATAAATTGTTGTCAGATGCTAAGGCATTTCTTAAGGGAGTTTCACCGAAGAAAGGGTATAAGTTGCCTTTTTCTGGTCTAGAGTTGGAGAATAATTTATTGCTGAGAAAAGTTAAGTATAACTTGCGAAGTACTCGAAGCATGGGTGAGATTACACAAATCATCGTGCCAGAGAGTCTAGTACCACAAGTTCTAGACATTGTACATTGTAAATTTGGTTCTCCTCATTTGGGTGTAGACAAGACGTATGAAAACGTCAGGTCAAAGTTCTTTTGGAAAAATATGTTTTCCGCAGTAGAAGCCTTTGTGAAGAAGTGTGCTATTTGCAATGCGAATAAGCCAGCGACGACAGTGTCGTGTCGTTTGGGTTCATATCCCATACCACATAGGCCGTTTCAGAGAGTGCATATGGATATTCTGGGTAACTTCTCAGAGTCCGCTTATGGTTATAGACATTTATTAGTAGTTGTTGATGAGTTGACTCGCTTTGTCGAGATTTTCCCACTGAAATACAAATCAGCTGAGGAAGTTGCTATAGCGTTTTTTTTAAGGGGATAATTTGTCGATATGGTGTTCCAGAATGTCTGATCACAGACAATGGTAGGGAGTTTATTAATAAGACTTTAGACGGTCTTGCTAATTTGTTGGGGATAAAGAAAGTATCTATAATCCCGTATAGACCTGAAGCGAATGGGTTGTGTGAGAGGGCGAATCGGAAAGTAATCGAAGCTTTGCGCATGACGGTGGGAGGTTCCGATACACATTGGGACAGATCTTTGGATGAAGTGCGATATAGTATCAATACTATGATGAATGACACAATTAAGATATCTCCAGCAGAAGCTTTGTATGGATACAAGTTGAAAGGACCTTTTGATTTGTTACCAGAGTGTGTTCAGGGTGATGTTACGGTCACTTCGTTGATAAATACAGCGAGAGAAAGATTTGCACGTATCAGTAAAGAACTTGAACTTAGTTCGCGTGCAATGGTAGAGAAAAGTAACGCGAAATCGAGGGGAGTAGCTTTTTCGATGGGTGATAGAGTGTTTGTTAAAGTGAATGTTCGGAATGATCTGAATTATAAGTTAAGTCCGAAGTTCCACGGACCTTTTGAGATTGTAGAGATCAAAAGAGGGAATAGATTTGTAGTTAAAGATGTAAACACTGGAGTGACGAAATTGACCCATATTTCGAAGTTAAAGAAAGTTGGGATGTAATGGAACGTTTGTATATAGTTAGAGGGATAGATGGGTTAATGTTTGTATATATGATATTTTTTTTATTTTTTTTTGTCTCTTGTTCATTTTGGATGTTGAAGTTCTTAGTCATTTGTTTTCGAATGATTTTAGAAGTTGAGACATGGGCTAATTTCATACGAGATTTGACCCGTGTGTTAGTGGGTTGTTGTGTTATGATGTATTTTATCATCTGACGCAATGTGTGTGTTGTTTAGGATTTTTTTTGGGAGGTACTTAGTATATCGGACCGAACAAGTCTGATCTTTTTTTTCGGGTTGGGAGATCGTATTTGAGTATTTGGATTTTTTTTCCAGTTTCTTTTTTTTTTAAATAAAGGGAGCTGTATTGTGTGTAATTGTAATTGTTATGATCATGGGAGCGATTGCCATTACGTCAATTGCTATTTTGTTGAGAGTTAGTCAGGTGTTGCGAAATATTTGCTAACCGGAGTAGAACTTTCATGTCTTTTACGAGATATGATACCTTTTTGGTGTTTGGATAGGATTCTCGAGTATTTTTTTTTGTTGGATAGAATTTTTTTTTTTTGTGAGTGAGTTCCGTAGAGTTGTTGTGTTTAGTGGTGAGTTGACTGTGATTATTCTGAGATACAAACTTGGAATTAGTTCACATTGTGAGTGTTTACTTTTGCATTAGTAGTTCTGTTTGGTTCAGTAACATGAAACCTTTTTGTTATTAGACCTTTTTCGAGTGTTTTTGGGAGACTCAGTAGTGACATGGGATAGATTAGAGACCATGTTCATTTTGGGAGATCAATATCAAGGTTCGGGAGTTGATTATAAGACAAATTGTGCTTTGGTTAGAGAGAAGTGTGTGTGTGACGGTAGTATTTTCCAGTTGCGAGTTGTGTCTGTGGGTGATTGTGAATTATCATTAGTTCATGGACAGACTCCGACAGAATGTGACTTTAGACAGTTCCTGCGAGATTACCACATCGAGTCCACCAGCACCCTTACTGCCATCTTTTGCAAGGAATGTGCAGTTACAATGATGTGCCAGAACAACAAGTCGACATCATTCGTTCTCCGAGGATCCAAACTGTTCGATTCATCCTGCAGAATCCTGTCTACGGAATTTCTCGTACTTAGCCGTGCTGTATTCAATAGTTCCGAGAAGATAATTATGCGTCATACGCATAACGAGCATTTGGTAGTGGAGGTACCTACAACCAAGGTGCCAATGACGGTTCCACCGTTGGAAGACATTGACGATTCCGTGATGTTCCAGTATCAGGAATATATTATGCCGACAATTTTAATTGTCTTAATAGCTATTTTACTGATAATTCTTGTTGTGGGGGTAGTAAAGCTTATTCGTGTTTGTAAGATTACATGTAAAGGCTCTAAGAACTCAACCCCAGTGACTTTGGAAGTGCGTCATGAGAGCAGTCCTTAAAGCTGCAGTGCAGTAGACATTGCTAATTGAGCATAGTCCTATTTTGTTATGTTTTATACATATGCTTTTGTTTTAGTTTGCCGTTAAGGAGAGCGGGACGCTCTTATGTGGTGGCCGAGCTCTATTTCAGAAAATATGGCTGCTACAAGTTTTAAAGGACACATATATGCATTTCATAGCTTCAATGCTTTAAGATGTGATGAAAGAATTTATGGAGTCAGATGGAACTAGGTCGAGAGACCCGAGGTAAAATCTTTGTGTTCAACAAATAGTTTGATTCCTCAGCAATATTGTCAGTCAGGTGATCTTCCGAAGTGTTATGTATATTCGTGAGTACGTGCGTTAATTTGATCTAGATTACGCCAAAATCTGCCCTAAAAGTGAGTTTGATCGTTCATTAACGTGATAGAACTGCAGTTGTCTAGACGTAGCTTTGGAGAGGATCCAGGCTTAAGCGGCAGATAAGGTAGAGTTTGAAATCTCTGTTTTTATGGGAGAAAATTGAACTTGTGATTTTTTACCATGATTTTCTAATCATTATGAACTTTTGAACTGGTGTGGGAGATTTAATATGAATATTCATACCTCTTTCATATTATTATTTTGTCATGTTACGTTTGCCATATCTTGGCTATGCATTTTACACTTTCCATTATTGTGTTTTGCATTTCATATATTTTTGGGAGTTTTCTATCATGTTTGATTCTTCCGACAGATGTCTGTGGACAGATGTCGGTAGACAGTGTGGACTGGTTCGAATAACATGTGGTAGACTGGTTTTGACATGACTAATTATTGATTTGGGGAGTATGTGTGAGTTTGGATATTTTCAGGCTATTAGCCATAGTGAGACTTCTTTAATCAGAAGTGTTTTACAGTTCAGAGTTTAGTTATCTAACTCGATATTTCATTTATTATGCATTTTAATCTTTGCTTTGTTTTATTCATTTCTTGTTGGGTTATTTGAATAATAAACCTATTTTTGTAGAAACTATTGCGTTTCTTTAAATGGTCCATTTAATCGATTTGGTGAGAATGAGTGCGATTCGGGTGGGTGAACTTCGGAAAACGATGAGAGAGAGAGAGAGAGGCGATACACAGAGAGAGAGAGAGAGAGGTGATACACGGTGAGAGAGAGAGAGAGAGAGAGAGAGAGAGAGAGAGAGAGAGAGAGAGAGAGAGAGAAAGAGGAGAAAAATAGATGTAAGTGTTGCCGTGAGCGAACGTTCATACGCCTCCGTTTCATGATTAAAGATCGTTGGAGCACGTTACGTACACCTTCAAAAGGGTGTTAATTCTGTCCTCGTTACAAATGTATAAAGCAACGAATGGCTGAAATCGCCCCCATCGCATCCTTTGGCTTTCTCCCCGAACTTCCACGAATCAGTCTAGTGTAAATGTTCCTCGCTGCCGAACTTCTCAGTTCCAGAGGTCCTTAATTCCTCACACCGTTGGAGGATGTGCAGTTGGAACCTCAAAAGTTCGAGCGAAGATGCGATGCATTACTACCTTAATACTGTTCTCCTTGCATTGTAATAATTTACTTCTTTATCTAATTTATTAATTTTATTTATTTATTTTCTAATAGCTGACTTCTTCTCTCTGTATTTCCTGTTTCCTTCTGTTACTTCATGGAACTGAACACCGTAATATGCTTTGGAAGTTGCAATATCAAGTCAGTGGACCTTGTGGCTGCTTCCCCACCAAATTTAAAATTGCAGAAAAGCTTTTTAGCGCTATTCCTTTTCCTTTTAATTAAATTTAGTGTTCTTTGTTGCTTACATGGCTGCTTCTGGGCCCCACACCCGTCCACTTTCTCTCTCTCTCTCTCTCTCTTAGAAAAACGCTGCTGGCGCTCTCTTTCTCTCTTAGAAAACGGCTTTCGGTAGCGACAGAAAGCTGCTGGCTCTCTCTCTCTCTCTCTCTCTCTCTCTCTCTCTCTCTCTCTCTCTCTCTCTCTCACACACAGAAAACGGCTTTTGGTAGCAACGGAAAACGGCTGGTGCACTTTCTCTCTCTCTCTCTCTCTCTCTCTCTCTCTCTCTCTCTCTCTCTCTCTCTCTCTCTCTCTCTGGTTTTTCCAGCACACTGGACCAAGGCCAATACAAAGAATCAGGCGTACAGAACTGTCACTCAGGGTGGAATTCTTCCACCTTGCTGTCACCCTCCCTCCTCTCTCTCACTGTGACGTCGCGCCGGCCACAACTGGTAATTCACTGGTAGGCCGCCGCGGACTTGTAGATTAAGGCATTATTGTTATTTCCCTTTGAGTAATTCTTGCTCTTGACTACTTAATCTGATACTTCCGTTATCAGAAAATTCCGAGAATGCCCAAACAATTTTGTTGATAAAATATTACTGTACCCTTAGTACAGCAGTGTGAATTGAGAAGCGAGTATTGAAGGAAACACGGTTGTAGTTGTAACTTTTATCAATGAAAATAATTTCTACACACTTGAATACAAACAGGAATAACCTTCATTTATTTTACAACAATTCCTTGATTGAAGGTCTTAAAATGTAGAAAGTGTTCACACACACACATCTAAAATATTTAACTTTAATTTTTTTTTTTCTTGCATCTCCCCGATCATTTTCAATTTTTGTCTTTCTCTTCTTCATTTTAATAGCATTATTTAAGTGCCCTAGTCTAAAATATACAGAGATCTTTGCAAAGAGTTCAATAATCTCTTCAGGGACCTTTACTCCCGATCGTTGCAATT
>JANJGK010000026.1:400969-410969 GCA_039081455.1 Macrobrachium rosenbergii
AGGGAGATGATTAAGTGAAAATAGGTTGGGTCATTTAACAAGACCCATCTCAAGACGTATCTGGCCAGAACTGACCAAACTTGAGAGACAGCTTCCAGATTTGGACACAAGAATGTAAATTTTAGGTCAAATACTTGCAAGTGCAGAAATTGGCTCAAGTGAAGAGATGGCCCTTGGCCTCTTATTAGCCTAAATTATTTTCCATTATGGGACTTGTTTTATGAAATCTTCAGAGAAAAAATTTATATAAATGGGATTCATGGTTTTAGGTTTCTAAAGGGAGTTAATTGGGAATTCTTCTGATCACTTTCATTCATATTTAAATGCGCTGCCGCTAAGAATTTGTAGCCTTTAATAGAGATTGGTTTGAGTTGGTGGTTCAGTAATTTGAGCGCATTTACACCAAGAAAACTGCTGCTAACCAAATTAGGGTTCTGCTCTTCACTGCTAGGTTTCCTTGGCGTAAATGCCAACCCAACCGTGTACTTGGCAGGGTGCATAGCGACAGAGCGAGAGCTTCAGTTTTTCATTGTTATTTTGAATCCCGTCAGTTCTTCGTCCAAATGTTCTGGTCACTCACGGAGGCTACGTGCTGTATACAGCCTTTGTTCCTGCAGGGATCAGGCCATTTTTCAGGCAAATTAGAGTTACTTTCTTTTCAATATCTTAGCTGGAAGTTTGGCTGCTGGACCTTTGGAGAAAGAGTCACGGTTCCTTCTTTTGTGACATGTTGATGTTTTGTTGTTATTGCCCTTCAACATGCTTATGAACTTGTGCCTATGCGCTCTCGCTCTCCTGAGGCTGTTGAGGTCCGTTGCAAGTTCCGTCGACGCTTGGTCATGTACAGTGCAGGGACGTTACCATCCTCCATCTTTAATCTGGGTATGCCAACTTTTTCCTGCTCTCTGTTAAAAATCCTCGCCTCTCCTGATAGGAGGAGTGGCATTAGCAGATTTAATTTCCGGATGTTGTACGTACATCGGGTTTGGCTAAATTAAGTATTTTTCTAGGGTATTCTTGCTCACTTTTTAACACAACTTATTCTCGAGTGTTTCATGTCAATTTTCATGAACCCAATTTCGTTTTCGTTTCTTCAGAATTCACATTGTTGAGCCGTTGCCTCTCATTCTAGACTCTAAGGTCTGTTGCAACTTTTATGTTGTCTGTCTGCCCAGTAATGACAAAATCTCATGGATGGCTTGAGGCATCTAGTTTAGTCATTGGCTTCCATGCAACATTTCTCATTGGTCATAGTCCTTCCACTCGGACAGTTGGAATAATAATAATAATAATAATAATAATAATAATAATAATAATAATAATAATGATAATAATAATAATAATAATAATAATAATAATAATAATAATAATAATAAAATTAGGAAAAAGACCTTCTTTAATACAGGTTATGTTAAACAAAATGGCAGTTTCAACAGCATTTATTTTATATAGTAAACGCTCTGATTTTATTCTGATCTGGGCAAGATACGCACACCTTCATTTCACAACTTCCGGTTATGCTTCGTAGCAGAGGCCACTCCCGAGGACAGATTTGGCGTATTTTTCCCTTTCATCCTGGAGAGGGTTTCGCCATTTTGCCTCTCTCTCTCTCTCTCTCTCTCTCTCTCTCTCTCTCTCTCTCTCTCTCTCTCTCTCTCTCTCTCTCTCTCTCTCCTTAATGAAGAGTAAAGCCACATTGGTTTCAAAGTTTTATGTATAGATCGAATAATAAAGTGAAGTCTTGTTCAAAGGCAGTGTATATCGTAATAACTCGTCCTGTCATAGATTAGCGTGAAACTGTTAACAGCTTTAAATGTCACAAGTTGTGGAAATAATTTTTTTTTATTTTATTAGCTTCAGTACTTCATTTTCCTGCTGTTAGCATGTTAAATGTAAAATGTGTGTTGAGAGTTCATTAGACATTGTATGTTTATTATCATGATTCAGAAGATGAACCCTATTCATGTGGAACAAGCCCACCAAAGGGGTCATTGAATTGAAATTCAAGCTTCCAAAGACTATGGTGTTCATTTGAAAGAAGTTACAGGATGTAATAAAAAATACAGAAGTATGAGGTTAGTTATTAGAAAAAATAATTAAATTAATAGATGAATACATAAAAATGTGCGTAAATTGTTAAAATGAAAGGAGAATTGTATTAGGGTAGTAATGCATTGTATCCCCGCCTGAACTTTTGAGGTTCCAATTGTACAACGGGAAACGAATCATTAGTCTGGCTGAAGTTTCTACATCAGTTTGTAACTGACTGAATGTTGGAAGGTAAGACGATTTATTTTCCAGAGAGTCTTGAAGTCCACTGGCTACTGTAGACATCTTAACGAGCAAGTGCCTGGCAGGTTCAACTTATTATAGCCTCCTCCACTAACCTGGCGGAGAAGCCCCGCCCACCACTGTAACTGTATGGATTACAGGGTTCGTCAGTATTGTATCTATTTCGAATTTAATCAATAACAAGCATACAAAATATAGTATATCATTACAAAATCTTGATGTAATATATAAATTTCTATTCTTTCTGCTTAGTTGCTGTCACTGAAACACTTGTCATTGTATAAAAAAAACGAAAAAAAAAAAACGAATGCAACTGTATGCAAAGAAAGGGGAGGCGTGCTGGTTAATAGAACAGCTATTGTTTTGGCGGGATATGGAATCTTACACTTGCCACCTCATCAGCTGATTCCATTGACGTCAACAAATTTCTGATATTTTTCATCCCATTTGAAGGTAAATACGTACATAGCTTCATATATTTACCTATTTAATTTCCTGCGTAATCTAACACAAAGTAAATGTGTCTTTTTATATTTATATTCATAATGAGCGATCGGCGGAGGAAGATCAGGTAAGCATTACCCATATATAGGTCTATTAATAATTTTCCCCAGCTCTCAGTTCCAATCAAATTGTTAAAGGCCACACGTGTCCGTAGATGGTTGGCTAGGAATGGAAGGTTTGATAAAGTTCAACAAAGTGGGGTAAACTTTCAGAAAAGTGTTGGATATCTCCTAGCAAATAAAGCGAAAAAAAAACTGGTCTAAAATGAGGCATTTTCTTCCGTCCGTTTTGTTTTATTTATTTTTTGTATTTTATTTTTATCTTTTTTTTTATCCAATGGCAATATTGAGTACCAGTATAGGATTTTACCACAGAGCTGAAGTAGAGTTACTAGAGTGCTTATTCCTTATGTAGTCAAACTCAGAAATCATCGCTAGAATTTAGAATACTTGGAGATAGTTGCGGTTCGCAGATCGGTTAGGCTATTTACTAAAATTCCTTGGTTAAGTGGTTGAATCTGGTGGAGCCGATTGGTAGCCTCGTATGGGTCTGGCTCCAATAATTGTATAAACCAAAAAATTATATCTCATCTTTATTTACCCTTTGTTTTATGCGACTATACATTTAAGCAATTATATTATGAGGTTTGGTTATGAATTTATGCGGGCGTATTGTAAATGAAGCCGTAGGCTATAGGCCTACATGTGGTTAATTGCCTTCGTTTGCTAACATTCACTTTTAAATTATAACTAACGTTATGTCATTTTAATAGATGTTTCTTGGCACATAGGAAAGATACATACATATGATTTTTCGACATATATTTCCCGATTCAGTATTATTATTTTTCAATAAATACATTAAAAATTATATAGCTTTTATATTTCCCCTTCAATTAGCTTGAAAATAGCATAAAATTTACTTAGTCCTATAGTAAATTAATTTTAGATCACCTTAAACCAAAGAGTATTGCTCTTACGATTAAACCCAAACATAAATTCAAATACAAAATAAAGAATAGTTAATCAGTAAAAATAATTATTTGTGTTGTCGCCAAAACAATGGCTGTTCCATTAATCAGCACGCCTCCCCTTTCTTTGCATACAATTGCACTCGTTTTTTTTTTTTTTTTGTTCTTCGTTTGTTTTTATACAATGACAAGTATTTCAGTGACAGCAACTATGCAGAAAGAATAGAAATTTATATATTAGGCTTCCATTCATGGCAGTGACTAATCCTCCCTATTTCATTTGGCTTAAGGCTAATAATTAAAGTCCATTTAGTTACTGTGTGAGCTTGTTCTTATTACCAGTTTTTATCAGTTTGATACGGGAGAAAATTCTCTCCGCTACAGCAGAGAGAGAGAGAGAGAGAGAGAGAGAGAGAGAGAGAGAGAGAGAGAGAGAGAGAGAGAGAGAGTGCGGCAGGACTAACAAATACAACATGAATTGGGAGAGTTTAGGGAACACAGCTGTACCATCACTACATTTCATTCTCTTGACAACACCAAAATTCAGTGGGGTTATGGCTTATTTTATCTAAAAAAAAAAATGAGTGTTCCCCATGCATCATTACCCTGATCATACTCAGAATCTTTAATGATTAAAGCCGCGGGAAATTTAGCAAAGAGAGGAAGTAGACTTTCGATAGTACCTGCCCTTGCTGCTGCTGCTGCTGCTGCTGCTGGGTCACAAGCATATTCATTCCTTTCAGCCTTCTACAGAGCACAACTCTTATACAAAATGTAGACAACGACCACAACCCCAAATTGAATTATTGTAATGCAGTCTAATGCACCGATGTATCACCACCTTCACAATACTGTATACGCATTTCACCAAAATACAGGTATAATAAGTAAAATAATAAATAAAGAAAGTAACCATCCACATGTTTGTAACTTGACTTTTTCCAGCCAGTTTGGTAGCGACAATAATTCTCAATAAAATTTATTACATTTACGGACATAATGTCATCACACCATTTCCATAGGGAATAACCCATAAACAATAACATATATGCATCAAGCGATTACCCATCTCGCGCGTGAATCATACACGTACCAAACAAGCTTTACCTTTGCTCGTCGCCAGTCGAAGGAATTTAAAAGAAGCAAACATCACCCCTTTACTTGAGAAAATGATGTCTATATCCTCTGTTCCCATTTTACATTCGGTAAGGAATCTTGGGTATTATTCATATCAAGAAAAGGCAGTATTTTAAACGATTCTGAGTAGTGGGTTAAAATCATCCTAGCCAGTACGATAATAAAGCATTTGAAGGTTAAATAAAATATGAAAAAAGGAAAGTAATTATATAAAATGTATCTAATTTCAGGAAAAATCGAGGTAATAGTATCCAATTTTTGACAGTTTCCAGCATTTCGTATAATTTAGGTCAGCGTCGTAAAAACGTTTGCCTCATTTCAGAAAGCATCCAAACCATGCTTTCCTATCCATTTTGGGAACACTTTTGGCTTGTTCCACATTCATAACATGCGTTAATTCCATTTTATTTTAAAGGATAAAGTTAAGATTGAGGAGAAAATGTCTTCGTAACTACCCTTAACGATCGATGAGAACAACCACTCGCTTGTTGAACATATAATTACCAATAAGTCTGCAATAGTACCTAGTAGGCGTGTCTGGGGTTTGAGGGCGGGAAGTTCGCTGGGTAGTTGGGACAATTCTGGCGGGGAGCCCTAAGGCCCTCCTACGGGGTAGAGGGACACGACGCTGTTATCAGAGAATCAAAACCGAATGTTGCTTGACGCTGACCGTTGACGCCTGAGCGTCCCGTCCTGATCTATTTGGTGTCCGGTTTTCGGTGTTGTCTGACTTGTCTCTGTGATCATTCATTCTGCTGTGAAAGTGAACATTTGTTCTATTACTATTACTTATTATTATACAGTATTACCGTAATAAGTGGAGTAAATATAATAAAAACAAACTTCGTGGCTCCCAGATAATGAATTTAGTAAGTGGATCGAAAAAGTTAAAGATGATAGTGAGAAGGCGTACTGTAAACTTTGCAAAGTGCAACCCAGAGTCCACAAAACTGACATAAATAAACACGCATCTACTGCAAAACATATCAAGAATGCTGCCTGCATAACTAAGCCTCAACGGAAATTGACAACAATTTTTTCTCAGAGTTTGGTTACCACACTCGAACTCAAGTTAGCTGCTTTTACTGCATGTCATACAAGCATTCGAAACGTTGGTGATCTAACAGAGTTGATAAAACACGAATTTCCTTCTTCATCTTCAAACTTGTCAATGACGGTTGACACAAAAAACTTGAAAGTGCATAGAAGCAAGTGCTCTGCAATTATTAAACATGCAATAGATCCTGCAATGTTACAAGAACTAATCGAGGATGTTAAGGATCAAGTTTATTCTCTTATTGATGAGTCAACCGATATTTCTTGTGTGAAACATTTATGTTTGTGTATTAGATATTATAGTTCAAAGGATAATCGAATTATATCTCAATTCCTAGGATTAATTCCTGTTACAGTCACTACAGCAGAGGCACTGTATGAAGCTATAAAACAGTTTTTGTTTGATGTTGGTATTAATATTCAACAATGTTTTGGTATTGCAACTGATGGTGCCTCGAACCTTTGCCGTATCCACGACTCACTGTACACACGTATGAAAGAGGATAATCCAGACATCATACTACTAAAGTGCATCTGTCTTTCTCCCCATTTAACTTGTCCGCTTGTATCAGAAGAATTGCCTGGAAACATAGATTATTGTTGAGAGAAACATATAACTGGTTTCACATATCTGGTCTGCGCTGCAATTCATATATGGATATATACAAATTGATAAATGATGGCGAGGAACTATTGAAAATTCTTCCTCTTTCTCCAGCACGATGGCTAGCAAGAAGTAATAGCGTGAAGAGGATTTTACGCCAATGGGATAGCTTGCAATTGCATTTCAAAATGGTTTCTTCAAACTGTGATAGATATTATGCTAGAGAACTATCTGCTATGTATTCTGATGCTGCAAACAAATTATACTTAACTTTCTTGATGCCGGTTTTGAGTTTTTGAAAAAGTAAATTTGCTTTTTCAAGAAGAGATGGCTGGTGTATGTGGTGTGTTAGAAGATTTGCGTAGCTTTGCCTTATCAGTGTTTAGAAGAGTTTTGCGTCATTCTCGTGCAAATGTTGAGACTGTACTTAGTAATGTGGAGGAGAAAGTCTATTTTTCGTATGAGAATGCTGATTTAGGCTATGAATTTTCTAATTTATTAGCGGAAAACCTGGCTTCAGGAAAGACAACAGCAGAGCAAGGGCGTTGTGTACAACAACGTTGTTATCAATTTCTAAGAAGAGCGTGTAAGGAACTATGCAAGCGCATTCCCAGCAATATGGAGATTCTTCTGAAGATTCATAACTTTTCTCCTAAGATTTTCCTGTCTCATACACGTCCACCGTTTTGTGCACTTCCATTAGAATTGTGTGATCAATCTCAGATTGGCGAGATCGAAAATCAGTGGCGTTCACTGTTGGCAGTTAAATGGGAAAATATTTCTCCTGATGGAGTGGTGACAGATGGAGCAGAATTCTGGTGCAAAGCAATCACCCTTAAAAATTCTGCCGGTGATTGCGTTTTGAAAGAATTGTCTGCATTTGCATTGACTGTATGTATAGCTTGCCTATTAGCAATGCCACAGTCGAAAGAGTATTTTCAAGAGTAACGGCAACAAAAACAAAATTTCGAAACAGAATGGGGCTAGAACTTCTTTCATCAATAATCCAAATCAAAATGGTGTTTGAAGACAGGAATATTTGTTGCTATAATTTCACCCCATCAGCCAGAATGCTGAGATTTGATTCATCAATCTACATCAAAGAAACAGCCGAAAAGGAAGATGAAGAGAGTGAGACTGCCGAAGTTTTGTCTGCTATTGAATTTTAAAAAGGTAAAAATCTTGTTTCTCTTGTCTATAAGTTATTAAATTATTCTGTTTACAGTGATATAATGAAAAAAAATCAAGAGGAAAAATAATACTCTTAAGAAAATGGAAGCTTATTATCGCTTGTTCATAAGTACGTATTTATTTTTTATATATGGTGATATTATTATTAAGGAAAACTCAAGTGTGTTCATTAACGTTCCGTTTTATATTGGTAGAAAGTTATTTGATTATGCACGTGTATGTGAACTCGTACAGTTGCTAAAATAACATGTGTATTGGCGAGATACAAATCTTTTCAGGTTTGCGCTACAAATAGTTCCAATCCGCTACTTTTAGAGCTTTACTACGCTACTTTTTGGTCTTCAGTTCTGGCAACACTGATCAGAGCTCCTTCCTTCAAAGCCGTCGAAGATACCGGAAAGAACGGCCGTCTTGAAGTGAAGTGGCTTAATGTGTTTTGCGAATGATTATATTTGTGATTTATCAAGTGCGTCGCGACTACTGCTGATGGGAAACGTTCATGGTGAGCGTTGTTATATTTTGGTAGGCTTTATCTGTGACGCCGTAGGTACTTCATTGGTTTTGATTTACATTGGCCTAAGTGTTAAGGTGCATTGTCAATGCAGCGGCTGAAGCGTCTGTAGCCACGAGGCTGTAGCCTTGCGGCTCCCATTTTGCACTCGTTTCCAATATATCAGATTAGGTTTTCATTATCACGGCACCGACAACACACCTTTACCGAGTCATATTTGTCGCCTCCAACACATTGTGACTCAAGTTCCTCAGTAAAATTCCGCCTCTTCTGTCATATCGGTGCTGTACAAACCACCAATAACCGGCCTTCCTTCTCAGAGTTCTCATCCAAGCAGGTCTGGGTCTTCCAACTCTTCTGGTGCTTAGGGCAAAATGCCCAGCTGTCACTCACACTCCTCTTCACGTCCCCTTCTGTCAGGGTTTAGGAGGCATTCCCACGCCGTCACCCTATCAGCATTAATTATCTCATGACGTAGGGAATGAATCTGATTTCCCTTCTCAGTCAAACCGTCAGCCTGTCATTCTTCTTTAAAGCTTTTATTTTATTTTTAAAGTGAGAATCTTTTGGATAGTTCATGGTTGCACCGGAGTCTGTATAGCAAAACCAGATTGCACTAGACTTAGGTACAATGGTGGCCGGTAACACGCTGGCCGGAATATTTATTGCCTCCTATGTTGTAATGTGTGTGTATAGTATTTACCGTCTTGTGTGTATCTTTTTACATTCATCCCCAAGGGGCTAGCCTAGTACTGAAAATGGCGCCAGTTCTGCACTTGAACCAGTAGTTATCAAGACAGGCGCGGTCGTAGAATTCAGTTTTACCTTTCGTGTGCAATCTGTTAGTCAAGACGTGTTGCCTAATAGAGGCTGCCTTTTAACACATGAAATGTAAGCCATTGTGAGCATCGTCCTTTGGGTACAGAGTTAAGGAGGAAACCTATGTGCAAGGGCCTTCACCATAACCAGGGGCCTCACGGATGTATGTTAATTTCCCCTGCGCCTGAACAAAAATTACCTCGAAAACTGTTGATCATTTTGAGGTCGTCAGTGACGCTCGAGCTAGAGGAGGACCTGGACGTGACCGCCCACTGCGCACGAGCTTCCCCCTCGTGAGTGCCTGTGATTGGTTAACTTGGAAAGGCGACGTCAGGCGACTGACGTCACATAAGGGTAAGTCAACCGTCTACATTATTACCAGCTAATAATCGACTCCCATAAGTGATTTTTATTATTAGGGCCAGATCATCAAATATAAATGTACTTCCCGAGTTAATATGGAGCAAGATCAGGCCCCGTAGCCTTACACATTAGTTTCTGTCAGTTAATTCCCCCCCCCCCCCCCCCTCCCCAGATATGTTAAATGTTTGGTTCAGCAAATTGATATTGGCACGTTAACACTTTGGTGACATTTCCGAATGGTTTTGACAAATTAGATTGAGTCACTCGTAAATAAATCCTAGTTTCAAGCTGCTGTATAAGTATGAAGAATGTTTCTTCGTTTGTTACTTCCCTGTGATCCTTATATTATTACTCATTTTTTACGCTGGGTTCGCGTTTTAACCAATGGCGTCAGCTTGCTTTCATTTCTGTGCGAATTGTAGACGTATACGATTTTGCAGTTACTTTAATATCCTTAAGTCTTTAAGTTATAGTAAAGACGTATTTCATAGTATTTTTGAAATAGAAATTATATTTCATATGTATTTTAAAGTAAATTAAAGTAGTAGAGGGA
>JANJGK010000026.1:413469-436523 GCA_039081455.1 Macrobrachium rosenbergii
AGCATGACACGTTGGATGCTCAAGCTAGATTATCTACTGAAGAGAGGGCAATATTTATCTAGACTTCACATTTGCAAGTGCACAGAGCTGTGCAGGGAAGACCCAGCTTGTAGCACTTGCACCTTTCCCGACAGCCTGCTTTGCATCCACATTTGGTAAGCTGTTGGCAACTCTTGGCTAAGGGCGAGTTGGTTGTCCAGAGGACTTGCCATGCTTCACCAGACTTTTGCCATCCCCACTCAGCAGGGTTCTCTGGCTGTGGCTGACACTGGGTGGCCTGCCCCCACACACAACCAGCCTGGTACGCAGCACGCTTGGTGTGTTGGAGGAGAGCTCCCCTGGTTGGTGGAATGGCCTCATATGCCCTTTGTTTTCTGGCAAACATATCAAGTCTAGCCTCATCCACAGTGCCAGCAGTGCTGGATCTTTCATACATAAGTATGACAAACCTCTCCAGGACCTTCAGGTCACTCTCTTCCACTCTGAGAGGGTAGTGACTCAGTTTGGAGAACACAGTGGAGGCCTCTGGAAAGATGTTCCATGTCTGCCAGGCGGTCTTCTTGCCCTTGCTCCGGAAGGCTGACACTGTATCACAGCCTGTGAACGCATGGAAGAAGAGCATGCCATTCACCTTCTCCTGGCCCAGAGAGTTGCACAGGTCATGCACAGCAATCCAGCGCAGGCTCTGGCCTTGGCCAAATGCCACCCATAGCTTCTCTAGCCCTAGATTGTGGAGAGTGGAGAAAGCACTGACTGCAACGACAAGAACATCTGTGTCATTTGCTTTAACCGTGATGGTCTTGGCTCCATGTTCTGTGGCATATTTGGCATGGAGAAAGATGCGGGTGTCAGCTTCCTCATGAGAGCACTTTTCCAGTCCCTGAAGACTAGCCTCATGAGTGCTGAGGACAGCAGACCCTTTCGTGGCAATGACAACATTTGTGGCAGACATCTGGGCAACTTTGTCTGCCAGGAACTGGAACAACTCTGTCTTGTTGGCATCGTGTCTTAGGAAATTGCGCCAGTTGGATGGAATTGTGTTCTTGTCTGTCACCTTGCGCCTTCCTCCTTGACCACGTTGGAGCCTGGTCTCAGCTTTGAGGCTGGATGTATTGTATACATCAAATACAAGATGTGATGATGTGTACTTGCTGCTATAGGATTGTATCACAGGCAAGAAGTCGCAAAGTGCATAGCCCTCAAAGGTCTTTCCTTTCTTTGGTGGCAAGGCATGGACCAAAGCTGATCCATCTACAATGAGGACATCAGTCTTTGGTTCTTTGTCTTCTAGTGTAACATGACTCTCCAGGACCGAGGTCAGCTGAGACTTCTGACATGTGTACAGCCTACCACCCTCACTAAGGGAAGCTGGGAATGTTTGATTCTCGTGCTGGAAGAATTCCTGCAGATCACATTCACGGCTCTGACAGGATATAAATAGCTTTGAGAAAAGCTGGCAATCCTCCTTCAGAAGTTTCTGCTTTGACTGTTCTACAGGAGCAGCTTCTTGCCTGAAGAAGTCAGTTCTGTTCTTCTTTATCGGCTCATAGAAGGAGACTGCATTGTTTGCCAAAGAGTCTGAAAACTTCTGAAATTTAGTGCGGCCTCTGTCAAGGTGTGTCTGTAGAAGTTCTGCTGAGCTAGGGTGGGCAATGTCTTTGTTGTCAATGGAATACAGATCCTGGCTCTCTTCCTGAAAAGGACTTCCCAAGTGTTGCAAAGCCAATGACAGCTTGCTGACTCTCTCCAAGAATGTCTTCTGCGCATGAGGTGTTTGTTCATGGTGTGTTGTCTGCTCATTAGACTCCTTACTTTGAACCTCTGTTTCGTATGCAGACACCAAGCGGATGATCTCTGGGCCAGCCACCATCCATCTTCTGAGTGCTGACGGATCTTCAGTCAGCCCAATGGCTCCGCCATCAGCCTTTATAAAGGCATTGGTCTGCTCATGAGCTTGGTCAAGAGCCATTGCTGAGAACTGGCGACTGGTCTTGTGCACAACAAAGTTGCCAGCCTTGAACTCCTTGTGCAACTCTGGGTGTGAACTCTCTAGGGTAAGCATGTCCCTGAGGTGAATAGGCAGCCAACGAGCATAGTTTGTATTATTGTTGGAAAAGAAGTAGGGTATCAGCTCATGCAATGCCTGGCAGTAGAGGACAAAATTGGCCTCACGGAAGGACCTGATCAGTAGGAATATCACAAGTTCCATAGACAACACCATGTGCCAGAAGTGGAACTGTGGACTCTGCTGTCTTCGAAGGTCACACCACTCCTCAAACTCTAATGCCTGCTCATTGTTGTTTGCTTTCTCAGCACAGTAGTCAGTGTATGCTGTCCTCAGGAGTTTGTACAAACTAGAGGCTGTAACCTGGTGCATCTGCCGTGTCCTGGTTACACTTGCAGCTGACAGGAAGGATTCTGCAGTTCCAGATGAAGCAACTCCTGCCTCCACCAGAGCTCCTGTCCAACCACTGCCATGAAGAAGAGTACCAAGAGATGTCATTGCTGCCATCTCAATGTGCAGACCACCAAACATTACCAGATACTTGTCTTCGCCATACTGATCAGGCCACTGCCACTGCACCTGCTTTGCTACGGCATAGATTGGCTGATCAGCTGTGATTATGGGTATCTGGCCAGGGTTCAGAAAATCAGTGACATCCTGCACTTTCTGCATCACGTGTTTGATCGTAGCAACAGAATGAGCCTGATCACGCAGGAGAGGAAGCAGTGAAGTTATGGTTACTTCAAATTCTGGGCTTCTCTTCATTGAAGCGTGATGAGCTGACCACGTCAGATTCACTGCATCATCTATTTCCTGGGTGACTATGACCTTGTCTAGCCACTGATACTCCAGTGCAAGCTGTGGCCCCAAGATATCTGTGGGTGGCTTTGGTATTGCAGTGTTTGGTGGCACAGGGTTCTTTGTCAAGTGCTCACCTCTTTTGTCCTTCTGACAAAGACAACACAAACTCCAGTTTGTTTTTCTACTGCTCAATATTGGATTGGCATCACATTCTGCCATGATTTCACTTTTGATTAAGGCCGAGGGGTTATCCTTTTACCACCTTAAACAAAGCACACATTCCTGTATGGGATTCAACTAGGTTCGGTCTCCCTACACCTAGCCCGATCATTCATCCAGTGCCATTTAAGTCCCGTGTGATCTGTACACCATCCGGGTAAGTACATGAACCATCATGTACAGCCCCCATACCCTTGGCTCGGCTCTCCCGCGCTGGCACATCCTGTCTATTCAGGTGCGGCTATCTAACTATAGCTGGTCTGGGGCTGTTAGAAAGCATTTGGGACACTAAACTAAACTATACTACAACTACTAGTCTAAGACTACAGGATTAGTAAAGCTGGATTAGCTGGCACTGAACCCCATGCTGAGTTACACAGCAGTGATGTCACCAGTGTGCCCTGGTTGTATGCAGACATACACTCTTTTACATTTATTAATTTTCCTTCAAAATTGATGAGTTATTCGAAAGAGATGGCCTCATTAGGATCTAAAACCACAGAAACCAAGATCCATGCTTAAAACGATAATTGTTGAACGGGCATTATTTCTCATTATAATTATTGTTTCTACCTTTTCTTGGCAGCCATATAGCCCCCATATTTAAAGGTAAACTGTACTGGGAAGCTACAGAAACATAATATTCACAAGAAATAGTATGGAAGAGCTTTACCATATTGCTAGAAGCAAATACATGCCATTCTAGTGAAAAATTAGCCAAAATCTGTCGATACTGGCCGCCATCTTGGAATTTGGCCGCCATATTAAATTTTTTGCGTGGCCAGCGCCCTTTTCTGATAGAGGGAACTTTAAAGAGCACTTGTGCAAAATTTCATGCTTGTTTCACTATCTGAACGATTCTTATGAAATATGCAATTATCTGCTGCACTATATGTCCTCATAGCATTTTTAAATTATATATTACCAGGTAATCCGAATAAATACCTAATCTGACAAATTTTTCAAGTACATGAAGTATCTCGTTAATATTGCTTCCGAAATGAGAGAAGGAAAAGTAAATAGCACGGTCGCCGAAATAAAATACCTAAAATGGTTACGGATATAGCCTATTCATGTAAGTTTTTTTTTATTGACTTTAATTATACTTTAAAGCAGATTCTAACAGATTACCCAGAACAGAAAAAAACTTCAATTAACAATATCTTATATCCTTTCCAACACTCGAAAACGATGAAAATAACATTGCAAAACCTAACAGGCAGGTAATGTAAACATTGTGAGTAGGCTCCCCTTCTAGCGTAGTTCACCCTGCCAATTTTAGTTGATATCCTACCTTCTGAGGTCGTGTCATTGTGATATATTGCTTTTTGATTTCCTTACACTTCCGTTCCCTACGTAATATTTATCAAGTTTTATGTTTGATGCCGGGACTGAAAAACTCGTAATAATGTATTCTGATTCTTGACTGGAGAGCTACAGTAGCTACTTCGAGGAAGTTCACAGCAGGGCCCCCTCCGTAGAATTAGTGGCAACAGTTGTTGCCGTTTTATTGCTCGTGCTGAAGTAGTGAACCTGTAAGTAATGCCTCATATTAACATAACTTGCAGCTGGCCCTGGAATATACTTTCATATAAGAAGAAAATGTTTCCTCAAGCGCACGAAAGCGTAGGCCTAATTGGAAACTAGAACTGTAGAAATACTTTTTTGTTCAAAATTCTTCAGGAACGTTGCCCCCTCAGCCCACCCCGCCCACAATAAAGTCGCGTGGGTGCCCCCAGAAGGCCCCGGGCCCAGGCAGGGGAACAACCAACCACTCTCATACACAACGCACCGAAGTCGAATGCACCCCCAGCTGACATCGAAGAGCCGCGGCCCTCTCTGCCGCCCCAACAGATACCTGCCTGATCAGACGTTACCTCTGTCTTGGTTGGGGGGGAGTATTGTAAAGTCCCCGCTAAACGGGTTTTCTGTGAAGAACCTCCTGTTTTCTACGGTGCCTTCTAACCTGACCCTAGGTCAGGGCAATCAGCCCTATTTTTACTATGTAATTGTACATTCATTACCTATTCATTGTTGCCCTTGTATATTGTGTATGTGTCAGAGTATCTCTGTGTTTAATCTACTATTTTTATTGTCACGTTATCTGTATGTAGTACCTGTCTTGTTTTGCATAGAGAATGATTGACCTCAGGTCACTTGTATGTCTTTGTACTGACGTCCGCATGCCGCTTTATAGGCGGGCTGCTTCCTCAATAAACTATTACGGGCTGCTCTAGGAGCAAGAACCCATGCTGGCACAAGGCCAGCTAAATCTAAAACAACAACAACGTCAATAAACTAGCAGTGCTTGTCTACCTGGTCTTTCTTTCGCACCCTCTCACAAATATGCAAACAGATCTTTTTCATAGACACAACTCTTATAGCATTACTATTACACTAAATATATAGTGTCACTAATACACTAAATACATGTATTTGAGTGAGAATTTTGTGTTATTAAAGAAACTTTCACTCGAAACACCAGGTAATTATGTGCAACATAACGATGTAATTCGGGCATGTAAAATTAAATCTGTCATCATTGAGCTGCCAACCACAGCTAAGTGCATTCCAGCAGATAGAAAAAAGATAGAATACAGTATTGCAGGTGGGGTGATACTTAAGACAATAGGAACCGAAGAAAGTCCAATAGTTCTTTTTCAATAAATGACATGCAGTAGAGTTGCCTTCAGTGGGCCATTTCCTTGAAAGTTTGCTATAGTTGGCTTCTGAGAGTAGGAAGCAGACAGTGAATGTCTGCTTTATTCGTAATAATTTCCATAGCCTTACTGTCACTTGTACACCTACGTTTACAGCAGGTCATCGTCATTTAGCTTTAATGTCCCATTTCTTTTGTGTCTAGTCTCATGCTACCAGGATTCTAAATTCAGCAATTATTTTTCATATGATAAGCCTGCACACAGTCAAGAAGATAAGGTATTGTCACTGGTACATAGCTAGCCTGGAATGGCCAGTGCGGAGGCATGTGTGAGTAAGAGGCAGTGTTCAAAACTTAACTTATTCAGATAACAAACAGACAGGTCAGTAGCTCATTCAGATAACAAACAGACAGGTCAGTAGCCCTTGCGAGCAGAAATGGAGTGCCTAACATGAGGCGAACAAAACAAATGTCAGAGTACAATCAACTGTTTATTTTGGAGGATGGAAAGATGTACAAATCAGTATACAAGACATGAATGAAGTTATGATACATATAGCTGGAAAACTGACATTGTAATGCTTGTACCAAGTATGATACATTTAACATAACATTAATATGAATGGTAATATACACAAAGTATGCGTGACATCTGCTGTTTCTTAGATGCGTGTGCTTGGCGCATATGTCAGGAGATGCTCGTTGTGAGATCAGCCAGTCAGCCAGGTAAGATGGATGGTTTGTGAGACCCTACAGGACTCCCCCCCCCCCCCTTGAAGAGGCCTACAGTTGTAGGTCCGTGTCTGGGAGGCATACTGGCTTTAGGCGGTCGATGGAGACCCAGGTAGTTTTGCTGTCAACTGCCATCTGGTAGGCCTTGCGTCTTCTCTGGATTACATGGTATGGTCCCGAGTAGGCTGGGGAGACGGGGGCTGTGTATGTGTCCACCTGTATAAATGCATATTTTGCAGTTCGCTGAGGACGTACACTTTTCTGGCTATGTGGTAAGTCATCTTGGCCGGCATTATTCATTCTCGTGCTCTGCGAGTGTTGGATGGGAATGTAGGGCCCATTGGATGTTGAGATGTCTGCTGGCAATGTTAAGGATTGGCCGTACAGGGCTAGTGCTGGAGATGTGTTGAATGTAGTGTGTGTGGTGACGTTGTCAGGCCCAGTAAGACCCTAGGTAACTCCTTTCTCCAACTCCCGCCTTGACATCTGGCAGTGAGTGATGCTTTCAACAATCGGTGTAGCCTTTCGATGATGCCATTAGCTTTTGGGTTGTAGGCTGTCGTGTGTATTATCTGTCCCCAATCTGTCTGCGAGGGCATTCCATAAGGCAGAAAGCAGACATGAAGTTGGCCCCCATTGCTTGTGATGATCTGCGGGACCCCGTGTCTGCTGACCCATCCGATGAGAGCTTTCACACAACTCTCACGTCATCTGTTGCCATATCTGTATTGCTTCTGGTCACCTGGTATTTTTGTCGATGATGGTGAACAGGTATCTGTACTCCCCGGAAGGGGGTTAGAGGTCCCACTATGTTGACGTGGGGTGTAGGCGAGTCGGTGGTGTGTTGTATGGCACTCTCCTATTCCTTCCCTGGGTTACTTGGTATAGCGCTTCATCTTCAAGCAGGTAATCATCCTTCACCAAGTCCTTATCTCTTCCTAGCTGGTAGCGGCCTCCGAGCAGAGGCACCACAGGGTGACGTCTTCAGTCTGAGCTCGGATGAGCTGTTCCCGGCTCAAACTGGGGGCGGAGGCATCCGCCCCTGTAACGAGGAGGGCGATGGCTGGTTCAGGAGTGGGCTCAATGGTCATGCAACCGTGGCAGCACAGCCAGGTCAAGGTCATCAGGGAGTAAATCCTTGTTGGGGGAGGGGCCTCCTCCATGGAGCTGCTGGCCTTGGATGCAGTCAGGCACTGGAGTAGGACCAGGGGATCTCTACAGTAGACGAGGTCCCTGCCTAAGAGGAGATCATGTCCTGAGGCTAGGGATTTGACTACTCCAAAAAGATGCTCCTTTTTATGTGCGGCATCGCCGGTGGTGACCCGAAGGCACACAGTGGGAGATCCTTGCCTTCCCCGTCAATCCAGTGGATGGTCATCCGCTGATCCTCTCGAGCAGTGGTGCCAGGCAGTACTCGGCCCCTGGTGATGAGGCTGACTTCGGCACCGGAATCGACCAGGTTGGCTAGGCGCTGAGGTGGGGTGGAGCCGTCGAGAGGTGCTATGGTAGTGGCCTCCAGGCCTAGCCACTCGGTAGTTTGTTGCAGACGACTGTCTGGACCACCCGGGAAGCAGAGTGCCGTGGGCAGAACTTGTAGGAGGCAGACATGTGGTCCTGCTTGCCACAGTCCTTACAGGTCTACTTACTGTAATCTCTGGGCTTGGTAGGTTTTGCCCACTGACTATTCCTGTTTTGTGGAGGGGGCCCCCCTGCTGGGACTTGATGACGGGCTTTGTCTGGTGGGTCGCCCTGGCATGGCACTGCTCGGTTAGGAGCCCTGGTCTCTTACAATACCCACACACGGGTGGTTTCTTAACCCGTAAGGGACAGGTTGAGCCTCAGTATGAAGTAAAACAGGTTTGGGGAGGTGGACGGATTGAGCTTCAGTGTGAAGCAGAATTACGCACCACTGTTATGGTAATAATGATTCGAAACAAAGGTGCCATTACTTTTATATGCTATAAATTCACTAATGGCAACTTTTATACAGACGTAAGAGTTAGGCCAGTATCAGTAATGCTTGTAACTTCAAGGGGGAAAGTAATGCATCTCTCTCCCTCACATGAGTCTTTTTGTAAATTTGCTTGTAAATATACGAAGGGGTTGCTGTTGTTTTTTGTTTTTGTCTTTTACGATAGTATGTCAGTTGTAAATGTAATTTTACAAAGAAAATTGCAAAGAAATATTAGAAAACGCATGTAAAAGTAAAAAATAAGTTACTGAATCTTCCTTCTCGTAAATTTAGGTGAATATTTTACAAGAAATATGCCAAAAATTTGTTACTGCTTTTATTTCTTATCTGTTTTCATATTGTGTGAGCAGTAATAATAATTTTATAAAATACAATAAATTTATTTATTAGGAAAAATATATATAAGTTGGTAAAATTTATGAATGTCTTGTAAATGAGGCCCCACAAGGGGTTGTAAATAGTTGTTTTCAACTTCTCGTGGAAGATAGGGAAAATTTTTTAGAATTTTTTTATTTATACAGTGTGAATGTACTGTACGTGTCATTCTCTTTCCATTGATGTGATTTTTTTTTTATTTTGCTGACCTCAAAGTTTCCCCGGTCTGGGGTACTGCACATTGATAAATTATGCCGTCCCTTAAGGGTTAAGGGGGTGCCTGTTCTTGGGGGGTTGCTGGGAGTTGGTTTAGGCAGGCGAGGAGGGATATAGTTTCCGTCCATGGGAACTAAGATGAGGATGATGTGTATCCCTTACGTCAGCCCAATGGCAGCACTCAACCACTGTCTTAGGTGCCTTATCGAATAGTGAGTAGTGAGGGCTGGCGGGGCATAAAATAAGAAATCCTCGAGCTGGAAGAGTCCGAGGACATCCTCCACACTAGTGGCTTTCAGTAACATTGTTTTAGGGCCTGGGTCTTTTTGAAGATCCATTCAGACCAGGTTTGTCCCGAATCCTTGGGAATATTTCTCCACCTTTTCCTCCAGCGGTCGGGAGTTATTTCAAAAGCCTTTATAATGGCTTGGTGGACAAGGGCAAGATCTCCTTGATCCTCAGGAGGGAGAGCATTGAATGCAATGGCACCCTTCCCTTCAAGGTGCCTCCCAGGATCAGCCAAACTTCTTCAGCCAAGGGCTGATAGGTCGTCAGGACCTTTTCAGTATGGTCGAGCCAGGCTTCGGGCTTGGCTTCGTCCCATTTTCTTATGGGGGTGCCCACACTGCTGAGGTCAAGTGAAGAGAGGGTGTCGGTGTGTTGCGCCTGTCGTGATCTGCCAGTGCAAGCTGATGAGCTCTTTCTTTCTCCCTCTACTCTGCTTCTGCCTCTTCTCGTTTCCCCTGGGCTATTCTTTATTTCTCCTTTTCCTGTCTTTCTGCCTCTTCTCGTTTCTCCTGGGCTATTCTTTCCTTCTCCTTCCCCTGCCTTTCTGCCTCTTCTCGTTTCTCCTGGGCTACTCTTTCTTTCTCATCCTGCCTTTCTGCCTCTTCTCGTTTCTCCTGGGTTTTCTTTCTGCCCCTCTTTCTGTAATGATAGCTAGGAGAATATTAGTTAGGAATAACATAAATATAAATAAAAGAGAGAGAGAGAGAGAGAGAGAGAGAGAGAGAGAGAGAGAGAGAGAGAGAGAGAGAGAGAGAGAGAGAGAGAGAGAGAGAGTAATGAGGCAGGAAATGTTATGATTATGTAGCCAAAGCATTAGCGCGAGAGTAATCTAAAGGCAGTCATTAAAGAATGCCTACCTGTCTCGCCTGTGAGCTGACCTTTCAACTAACTAATGAAGTCACCGGAAGTCTTCAGGTTCCGGTGAAAGTTGAAAGGTAAGCTCACAGGTGAGACGGGTAGGCATTCTTTAATGATTGTGCTTAGATTACTCTCGCGCCAATGTTTTGGCCACACAATCATAACACTTCCTGCTTTGTTATTCTCTCTCTCTCTCTCTCTCTCTCTCTCTCTCTCTCTCTCTCTCTCTCTCTCTCTCTCTCTCTCTCTTTTATTTTTACGCTATTCCTAACTAATATTCTCCTAGCTATCATTGCATATCCCCCTTGGCATTGTCTACTTTCCCTTGGACCCAATCCCTCAGGGCTTGTCCTGACAGTCCCATGTCCTCTCCAGTGGACATGTAGAATTTGAAATGTTCATTTTGCTGGGCTCTGGATGTCGTAGACATCTTGAGATACCGCTTATATGGGCATGACCCATTAGGAAATCAATGTCTGAAAAGACTCAGAGTGTCTCGAAAGACTCAAGGTGTCTCGAAAGACTCAAGGTGTCTCGAAAGACTCAAGGTGTCTCGAAAGACTCAGGGTGTCCCGAAAGACTCAGGGTGTCTCGAAAGACTCAAAGTGTCCCAAAGGACTCAGGGTGTCTCGAAAGACTCAAGGTGTCCCGAAGGACTCAGGGTGTCTCGAAAGACTAAAGGTGTCCCGAAGGACTCAAGGTGTCCCAAAGGACTCAAGGTGTCCTGAAGGACTCGAGGTCTCAGAAGACTCAAGGTTTCCCGAAGTATATCCTAGTTTAACCAGACCACTGAGCTGATTAACAGCTCTCCTAGGGCTGGCTCGAAGGATTAGATTTATTTTACATGGCTAACGGATAACTCTCCAAGTTCCAAGAACACGTCCAGATCTCAACTTCATAAAAAAAAGTAAAAGAAAAAAATAAAAAAAACAATTCGGTAAAATCCCAAACACTACTGCCAATGCGACCCATTAACACAAAAAAGAACAAATTTTAAATGCCAAATGCGAATGATGAAATAACCCTAACTGCAGATGCGAAGTACTAAAAAAATAAATTCTAAACGCAAAGCGAATGATGAATGAGAATATTTTAGTCCCCCTCCCTGACAGAAACTGTGCTCATAGAAAATGGGAACACAGTGGGATAACTAAGGTAACACCCACTTGATGACGTCACAGCACCTTGCCTCCCCTGTTCCTACACAACAGTACGCAAATGCGTCCTTCATCAAAACGAATGCATGAGCCGGTTTGTTTCCCCCCCTAATTCCTCTGTACAACCAACATAAAGAGAACGCTTACGTAAAATATCCCTCAGAGTCTTCCCAAAACCTATGCCGCACATATCCTTAAAAGCAATTCCCCAATCTGAACAGAAACACTCCACATCCAAGCTTAATTCACTCACTGACACATCCACTTTTCACACCAAAGGAACAGCAACTGCCTTGCTGCTGCGTCTCCTCCCCGAGGTTATTGAAACTACCTCAGTCAGCAATCAAAGCTACCATCCTATCTCTTCACAGACTATTCAAAGGTTTAGCCTAAATGTTAGATCCCAGTTTCTCTAAAGACTGTACTGAAACAGTCATATTCTATATCTTGCACAGGTCATAAACAAAATGAGTCAAAGTCTATTTCTTCCCCACTGAGTACCTTCTCGACCTCTTTACTCAGCGAAACATCTCGAAGCCACAGTGTATCAACCAGTTCAAATATGGAGCACAACATACACAGGTCTCTAATTTTGAGACCTGCTATCAAGTTCTAGGTTGGTCTTGCAGTGCAACTCTTTACCCCATTTCATCCCATCACTTCTCGGAAGACTGCCCCAAAAGACACACGCAAACAAACATCCCTGTCGGAACTTGGTTACTTCCGATGGACGTACATGCTGTGTCAGGTCACTTGGTCACAGGCTTCGAAAAAGCCTGACACCGTCTCTACTTAATGAGGAAATGAGTCAGAGACTCGCTCAGCATTCCTCAAGAACTTTTGGGGTGGTTTCTCTCTCCATTTGTTCATTCACTATTCTTTGCATTATATATATATATATATATATATATATATATATATATATATATATATATATATATATATATATATATATATATATATATATATATATATATATATATATATATATATATATATATATATATATATACATATACAGTATATATAATATATATTGTTACATGCGGGCTTTGGCTAATGAGATTTTTAATTGATAAATGTATTTTATGTAGCCCTGCTTCGCCAAAGACACGTCAAATGTCAATTGAAGCTGAAAGTTACCCCCAAAAGACAGACTATTACTTAATTGGATTAGGTCACCGGTCAGAAGTATGTATTAATAATTGGATTATTTCTGTAACAAAGGAATTACATCAAACCCCTTCACTTCCCACCTAGTCCCAACAAAGAAAGAATGTGCTGTGATAGTGAGGAAATTACATGAACCATAAGTCAGTGTCAGACACAGTCAATTTTCCCTGCTTCAACTACAAAATATAACACAACGATGTCTGTACACTAGCGTATATCGTACGCAGTTTAATATTGGTAAAAGATATTTCTCTTCCAGACAGTGGTGATCAGGATCCAAGACTTACCTGCACTTACTTACACTTGACTTTTCCCAGATTCTTACATACTGCATGGGAATAGATTATGCATTTCACTAGGCAGTGGAAATTATTCATATACTAGACTTCATAAAAGAAATATGGTTATACCAGGTTCTCTTGTAAGTAGTGGCTGAAGGGGAGAAATGGAAAAAAATAAGTACAGTGGAAGAAATACTAGCAATCAGCAGATACTTGTCAATTTCAGACTTACCGTTATGTGGGTTGGTTGTGCAATGCACCTGACGATCAGAATTCTTGAAAAAAACGTGTATTGTCGATTCACTAGTAAAACAAAGACAGGAGGAGAACAAAGCACAAAGTTAGCCTGAGCACGACGCGTGATCTTAGTCTCAAAGTCAATCTCTCTCTGCTCTTCGTGGGTCAGGTCAGGGTGCTGTGTCTCTTCAGTAACGCTTGTATGTAGCCTCCGGTCGTCTGAAAATTTGACAAAATGTCGCCGAATGCATAGAACAGGGAAAAAGGAAGCTTAAGACCACCTTCACTAGAGGCGACTTGGTAAAACCCCTCCATGTAGGTTAGGCCCCTAATGCTAAACTATCCACTACTAAAAGACGTTACATTTTTTGAAAACACACAGCCTACCTCTCTGCCGTCGTTCTTCTAGCTTCGACAGAGACACTGTCCTGTCTTTGTTAGAATAATATCCCTACTAAAATAATGTAGAGAGGGCGAACAGCGCAGTATTTATAAAAGCTCCCCCCCCCCCTTAAGAAGGCCTTCACTCCCTTTCAGGCGTGAAGGTCTGTAGTAAGCAAGCTTTTCGTCTCTATAACTTTACTCTTCTCCCCTGAGCAGATTCGTCCCGTGCAGTTTAGCTAGCTACAGACCTACCTAACTCTAGAAAGGACATGAAGTTTAATCACTTACTTACAAAATCCTAGATGTACTGAAAGGTGCTTATGGTTATTATGTGCTACCTCTTATAATCATGATGTTTTAGACACAGCCAAATGGTATATTTTATGGTATCTCCTATCCTAACCTATCCTAACATGAACATAGCACCAACGTAAGGGACAATGAACTAGCTAAATTACAAGGTTTTCTGCACTACAGTTGATAATTACTGGTTGGTACATGAGGTCTGGCTCATATGATAAATGCTTGCCTCACTGAGGTCTTAGGCCATGTGGGTCATGAGCGTAGTGGCTCTCTTCACAGTAGTTTAGATTGTCTGATTTCAATTACGCTTTACTTACGTGATTACTGCGGCTTGATGGAAGGTGTAAGTGATAAGGTTGCTACTCCGATGTACTCAAACTGGTCTAGGCTACTGTATGGTGGAGATCTCATTGGCTACCTCCTCTGGGCAAGGGGCCAATATCACTCTACGATGGTAAGGCACAGTGCCAAGAGGGTACTAGTGGCAGGATGACCTCATGGCTCGGCAGCTACTGGGCTCTCTTCTGCCCCTTCTTCTTCTTCTTCTTCTTCTTCTTCAGGTCCCTCCAAGGCCTATCTATGTCAGACCTAGGAGGTAATGAGGGCACCGACTCTGGGGAAAGGCCAGAAGGGCTAGTGGGCATGAAGTTAGGGGTAACTTCAGAAGCTACAGGTGGGCTCCCAACTCTGGCTGCTGTGACAGCTGGAGCGAGAGTGATCTCGACTTCTGCATCCAAGGAGGACAGTTCCTGGTCTCCCAGAGAAGGTGTAACAGTTTGGTCCACCAGGGGTTCCTCCTCTGGGGATGGATTTGGTGAAGAAGAAGTGTCGGGTGCTGGAGGCTCTACGGTTGCCCTGACTAGTGCCGTGAGAGATCCTGAATCTCCTGGAGGAGGATCCACCTCATGATTTGGACCAGGCACAGGGTCCTTCTTAATTGATGGCTCAACGTCCGAGCCGGACGGAGCGTGGCACAGCTCAGTGCTCGCAAGTGGCACTGGCAATGCTTGAGGGTCAGGCACGCTTGACAAGGCGTCCGTAGGTGCAATACCTCACGGGTGGCTTGAATTTTGCTGCGGCAAGAGATTCCTGCCCCAGCTGGAGATCAGAGCCTCTTGGAGAGTCTTGCTTGGGGGCATCCGCTGGGTGTTACTTACTAGGGCAGCCCTCCCAATTAGTGGAGTGGCCTGTCCACTTACACATCCTACAGTGGTACTGCTCCTCCTGAACGTCTCTTCGGGGAGAAGGAGTACCTCTTTGTTGGCCGCCCCGTCATGATTGGAGAGGACTAGGCCAAGAACGGTTCGGTGTGTGCCCCTTCCGCTGACCACTTCGGTGGGCGGAGGGTGGTTTTCCTTCGTGGGGTTCTCTTACAGTCTAGGCCTCTGTGGAGGAGGTAACGTGACTGCGAAGTGGCATTGGAGAAGGGCTTCCCCAGAGAGGGTCCTGACCCAACAGGAAATCCACTCCAGGCTGAATTCCACCCACCACGCCAAGGTGGTGGAGTAGCGTGCCCCTGGACTGTGAGAACGGTAATGGTGTGGTCCTCTATCCACTTAATCTCCCACCGGGTTTTCTTGTCAACCGTGGCACTGGCTGGCACTTGGGCCCTGGAAATGAGGCTAATGTCTGCTGCGGTGTTTACTGTGACCAGAAGGGTCACGGGCAGGCTAGAGTCTCTCGGGGTAAAGTATCTTTTGAGGTCCAGCCGCAGAGAATGAGGTGCTAGTGAGGTTGACGAACTTGGTGGTGGGGACATGATGTGGACGGGCCGGATGTCCAGCACTGTAGTGGCTGGCGGCACCACAGGATCAGCACCGGCCCATTGTAGGGGCTCGGTGGCCTGCGGTGACGGTTGATGAAGAGGGTTGCGTGGAGGTAGAGGGAGAGGAGTTCGGGTTGTTAGTAGGAGGCTGCTTGTTAGTGCCACGCTTGTATCGGCACTCAGCTTCATTGTGCCCCACCCTCTTACAGTGGGTGCACGGAGGTTTGCTAGGCAGTCCATTCTTCAGGTGAGTCGAGCCTGAGAGGTATCCGGGGGGCAGGATGCACCGCTGAGATGTGCTGTGGGACTGGAGGTCTCCCATGAATCTGCCATACGGCTGGCTACCATAAGGGTGGTGGGTTGCTTATCATTTAGATATACAGCAAGGGGCCCAGGCACACATTGGTAAAGATTCTCCAGCATGGTCCGATTGAAGAGGTCCTCAAACATAGTGCAAGACAAGGAGTCGAACCAGCGGGTACCAGACTGGGTCTTGTGACAGGCCCATTCAGTCCAGGACCAGCCGACTTCCTTGGCAAGACCTCGGAACCGCTCTCTCCATTTCTCTGGGTTTATTTCGTAGGCCTTTGTGATGACTCTATGCACTTCAACCATGTTGTTGCCTCTCTGACTCTTCTCCAGTGAGCGAAGGGCTGTCTTAGCTTTTCCCTCCATGTGCTTGGCTAGTACTAAGGCCCTCTCTGTCTCGGTAGTGCTGTAGTTATCAGAGAGTGCCTCTATTTCCTCCAACCATGCCTCTGGCTCATCCTCAGTCCACTTGGGGACGAGGGAATTAATGCTTGAGATTGGAGCATTTGGTGCAGCAGGTATGGGGTTGGAGGTTCTAGGACAAGTGCCTGACTGACAAGTGCCCGACTGACAAGTGCCTGACGGACATCTTTTCGACGGACATCTGCCCGAATGAACAGTGCCCGATGGACAAATGCCCGATTAGGACAATTGCCCAATTAGGACATTTGCCCGATTATTTGTTTTGCTGCCATAAGGATTTTGTATGCACTTTCTTTAATTATTTATTTTTTCCTTATGGTAAACATTAACAAGGTATAAAAGACAAAAATGAAAAGAACATGATTTGTTTTTTTATTTATGGATACACAAGTATGTTATTGAAAAAAAAAGACAATAGATCTAAAAAAAAATAAACCTAAAATTTTAAATTGTGAGCTAAAATAAAAAGAACATGACTTATTATTTTATTTATGGATACGCAAGTATGTTATTGATAAAAAAAGACAATAGATCTAAAAAAAAAATAAAAACTAAAATTTTATATTGTGAGCTATCCCTCTCAAAAAATCTAATACTTCTCGATTTTCATAATCTTGCACAATATTTGCTATTCTTTTGGTTGTTTCTTGATATTTTTTTCCTTTTTGAGGGAGGCTCTTGTCCTGCCAGCATTTGGTAGATGATTGTATCGTTAAGAGCTTGTTCAGTCTTCAGTACCTGAAGAAAACGCCAGATATTGGGATGACTCGAGGTTATATTCGCCTGTAAATGGTTATGCCATCCCTCCAAGGAATTGATTGTTCGTGGCAAATCATTGCATACGCGATCATGCATATTCCACATACAAATAGGAAAGAGTGGGTTTCCTCTGTTACGTCGTCGTATCCTACCAATAAAAGTATCTTCAAAGTAGTTAATTACTCCATCTGCTTCTTCGCACATACTGTACAACATTGTCTGCTGGCACAAAAGCCAGGGCTGGTATCATTCGAATGTTTATGGCAAACTCAGCATCACTCCGATATCGTGATTGCAACCCCTCTGTTTGTACCTTCCGATAAATAGCTTGCGAGAGGTGAAAAAAACATCCCTTAATATTTGCATTTGGAAAAACTTTTGTTATTGCATTCATTGCAGCTTTTTCATTATCAATCAAAATTGCAGATGGATTAAGTCTAGCATTAATAGCCCGAAGTTGGCTGAAAAGTCCTTCATAGGTGGATTGTCATTTATTTAGCAATAATACAAAAACACATGGTATCGTTCTTTTAGAAATTAAACAATGAACTGATTATAGTTGGTAGAACAGTTCAGGTACTACTTTGAAGGTACCATCGCAAAACCACTCACTCGAAGATTGCAAGAGTTGCATATTTTTCTCGGTTGAAAACAAAAGTTACACGGTTCTCACCAGGTCCACTGTCGTAAAGTAAGAAATTGTCTTCTTTGCACGTTTTTTTATATTCATCTGGAATGGCCATCTCATACAAATTTCTCGGTATGGGATGTGGAGCATGTACAGCTTGTTTACATCTGATAGAACGTCTAATTGTGCTCACAGACGGTAGTTGATTAGAGACTCCTTCCGAGACATTCTGTAACGTTTGACATAAGATCTGCTGTGATGATTGTTGGGTTTTAATAGCTTGTTCCTTCATTTCTTCACGTAAAGATAGAAGATCTTGACGAATATATAGGCACATCTGATCATTGCACCGTTGATATGGACTTCTGTTAATCAGTATATTCATAATGCCACCATTAGAAAAAAGGTCTGGCTGAAATCTAGAGCCAATTGGGATCACATTATTGAAGCTTGTCAGGCACTAAATATTTGAGATACTATATTAGATCCTGATCCCAAGAAAAAGTTAAATGAAGTGCTGATGGCTATTGTAATGAGGTATGTCCCTAGAAAGGTCATCAAATTCAGGACAACTGACCAGCCATGGTTTGATGATACATGTAGATGAGTTTACCATGACAAATGAACCAAATTCAACACATGAAGACGAAATCGTTCAAATGAAAATTACACTTATTTTTGTTGAGTCTCACTGCTTCAAATAGAATATACCATACAGGGAGTGAAATTAAAATAATTCCTTGCAGAGGAAACTTGAAGGAATTACTCAGACTCATCTGTGGTGGACCAAATTGATATCTATCTTTGGGTCAGGCTCACCTTCCAGTCCACCACTACTAACAGATGATGGTAGATTGGTTACTGGCCCCAAGAAAAAGGCTGAACTGCTTCATCAAGTTTTGAAGCTGAGCAATCAGCTGAGGATGTCCCTCTCCCTGATACTTGTCATCCTAAACTTATTCTAACAAAATTGACATTTAGCTCTATGGACATAAAGAAAATTCTGGATAGCTTGGGTGGAGAAGAATCTGATGGTTTCTTTGTTTTTTTAAAAAGTTTCTAGTGTGTCGTCTCCCAAGATTAGTAGATTCTCTAGATTTTTATGTCGAACTTTGTGGTAGAATGCAAGCTTAGTAATAGAACGCCTGTTCCAAAGAGTGGTATTTCTGCAGACTGCAATAATTACAGGCCAATTTCTATTTTGCCTATGCTCCCCAAAGTTGCAGAAAAACTTATTTTTAAGCCACTATGTAAGTATGTGGAGTCTAAAGGATTGTTAGCTGTTAGTCAGTATGCATACAGAAAGTAATTAGTTACCTGTGATGCTCTTAGACTTGCCATGCCATTTGCAAGAGAACTTTGATAAGGCTTTTTAGTGTAGAGTAATTCAAATAGGTTTTAGTGGTACTGTCGATTTAGTAAATCATAAGGTACTTATTTATAAACTTCAGAGTCTTGGAGTGGGTGGATATGTTATAGGATTACTTCAAGACTTCCTTACAGGTGGTTAGCAGCGAGTTGTTGTGGATGGGATCTTCAGTGAACCAAGACCTATTGTGTCCAGTGTTTCACAGGGTACTGTTCTTGATCCACTGTTATTTTTGGTGTAAACAAGCGATAGTTGTTGGCCTGAAAAACAAGATTGTTCAGTATGCCGAGGATGCAACACTTGTGGGTATGGTTATGTGTCCACTTATGAGAAATGAAGCTGCCCTCAGCCTCAGTCGGGACATGGACCGGATCAGCAAATAATTTAGCCTGTGTGGTATAATGCTTGAAATCAGTAGAACGAAAACACTATTGCTTAGCAGATCCTGTACAGATTTTCCACTCCCTCCTCCCCTTCAGGTGGATGGAACCCTGAGAATATAATTTATATGGAAACATGATTGTGTGAGTGTGTTCCAGTATGGGAGCGTATGCCTTTGTGCAGTTTTTAATTTCATTTTCACTCATTCATCACCATACCGAATGACCTATTTGGTCCTAGTGCTCGGCCTCTGCCCTAAACCTAGCATTTCATTCAAATCCTTCGGGCCAGCCCTATGAGAGTTGATAGTCAGCTCTGTGGTCTGGTTAAACTATTTTAATAATAGTAATAATGCTGAATGAGTCTGAATCTTTTAACTATTCTAGGTGTAACTTCTGACTCGCATCTTGCTTTTGAGAAACATCATAAGGCCTCATATATTTATAACTGATAAAATCAGTGCAACATGGTTAAGGTCATTTGTGCTTACGTTAATAGAGTAATGTTCTCCGGTGTGGATGCCTGCTTCTCCCAGAGGTCTATCTTTTAGATAGAATGGTTTGTGGTGGTAGGTTTCTCTTTCCCAGTATTATCAGCTATGACTAGGACCGTCGACGGATGGTCTCTTATTTGTCACTTCTCCATAAGTTGTATTTTATTAGAGATCTTTCACATTCACAATTGATCCCTGATCCCCTTTTTCTGTCGAGAGCAACTGGATTTGCTGAACATCAGCACCAGTATGCAGTAAATGTGCCTCGCTGTTGAACTTCTCAGTTCGAAAGGTCCTACTGTATATTCCTCACACCGTTGGGCTGTGGCACAGTCTCCCTGAGATTGTCGTGCAATTGGAACTACTTCAAAAGTTCAAGCAAAGATGCAACGCATTGCAAAGATGCAAAGCATTACAACCCTAATGCTATTCTCCTTGCACTTTAACACGTTTTTATCTTTTTATTAATTTAGTAATTTATTTTTTATTTTTATTGATAAATAAGATCTCTTCTTTCAGTATTTCCCTTTACCTTCACGTACTTCCTAATGAGCACCTTAATATTCTTTGGAAACTTGAATTTCAAGTCAGTGGCCTCCTTTGGTGGGCTTCTTGTTCCATATCAATAGGTTTCATCTTCTGAATAATAACAACAATAATAACAAGAAGTATTGAAAGAGAGAGAGAGAGAGAGAGAGAGAGAGAGAGAGAGAGAGAGAGAGAGAGAGAGAGAGAGAGAGAGAGAGAGAGAGAGAGAACAGTAACACACACAGTCCTTTACTTTCTATTTATATTGTATGTTACAGATTCTCGTTTATATCGCGAGAGAGATGAAATATAAACAGTGGTGGAAAATGTGTACTGCTGTGATAAGTGTGGGAATCATACTTTGAATCAACTAAACGTGCAATGAAATGTGATACAATAAATCAAGCGGCGTGGGTAAACGGGAATGGGACGTCTTGGCGTAACCCATTTGGCGTAGCTGATTCGGTGTGGCCGATTCAGCGTAACCCTTTCCTACGGAGAGTCTTTTCGGCGGAGGGTCGTTTTGGCGTCAAATTAGTTAACGTTGTAGTGTGAGAAAATTGATCAAAACTAGGCAGTCTCCTTGTTGCTTGGTTTGTTTTCAGTAACTCTCCCTCATTCGTCATAGTCAAATTAGCTATTCTAATCGTAATAGTTTTAATTGCCAAATAGCCCAACTAAGCCTAAGGTAGAAATGTCATAGAACTGGAAGCTCGGTTCAGCTTCAGATTTTTCAGTCTAAACCCTATCATTCGAAATGGCATCAAATATTTTATCAAAACATGGAAGAAGAAAAGTGATACACGGTGGATACCTTTTTATTTTTGACGCAACGAGCAAAAGTGACCCTGAAGTAAAGTTTTGGAGACGTGAACATAAAAATCGATGTAAAGTGAGATTGCATATGAAGGATGGAAAAGGTATTCACCAGTTGAATAAACACAGCCATGAGGCATCTGCTGCAAAAATAGACGTTGAAAAGATAAAAACAAGTGTTAAAAAAAGATGTGTTGAAGCTCTCGAGCCACCAACCGTTGTGGTGAATGAATGTTTGGCTGGCGCATCTCAAGCTAGTTTAGCCTTAGCTCCAGACTTGCCTACAACGCAGAAACTTATAGCAAGGAATAGAAAATAATTGAACAAGACACCAGCTAACCCAACTGATTTGGAGCATTTAGTTGTTCCCGAGTCCTATACATTATATATTCCCCAACTCGGTATGGAAGAGAAATTCCTATTGGGAGTTACTGGAGAAAGCAATAATAGGATATTACAGTAGTATTTGGAAGAATGAGCTGGCTGCAACATTTAGTCTACTCAGAAATTTGTTTTGCTGACGGGACTTTCACGATCGCCCCTATAATAGTCTTTTTTTATCAGGTGTGTGCTATATCGGCTAAGAAGCGTGAAGGAGTTATTCCTATAGTTTATGCTTTGCTTCCTAACAAACTAAGAGTAACTTAATTTCGTTTATTGAGCTACTTAAAACCATCGAACCTAATTTGAGACCGACTTCAATAACTTGTGACTTTGAACAAGCTGCCATTCGTGCTATGCAAGATGCATTTCCCACCGTTTGTATAAGGGTTGCTTTTTCCATCTAGTCCAGAACATGCACAGACACCTTGTTTCATTGGGTTTGTCATATCGTTATAAAACTGATTCTGATTTTGCTTTATGGGCTAATATGACCACAGCACTCGTTTTCGTTCCATTAGAAAAGATAGATGAAGACACGGATACGTTAGCAGTAGTTCTTCCTGACGAACTAATACCCTTGTTTCATTGGTTTCAGGATACTTCTATTGGACGACTGAATAGGCGTGGAAACGCAAGCATGAAGAACCAAATTTTCACTCCCGAGATGTGGAACCTTTATGAACGAACTCCAAACAATGAAGGTCGGACCAATAACCACACCTAATCGGCCAATCGACGTCTGCAATAATTATGAGCTTGGAATGCACCATCCCACAGTCTGGAATTTTGTTGATGCCTTACAGCAAGGACGTGACGCATATCTCGAAAAGTTGACAGCTGGATATCCGGCCCTCAAAAGCTAAAAAAAACACAAGAGATGCTGATGAACAAGTAAAGAAAGTCATATCGGAAGTTGAATCATTAGATCCTAAATGAGACAGTAATTTCTAAGATTAAATAGATTGACTGGGTTTTTAACAATTTTTTATATTAGTTTTTACAATTCAAGTTTTTAATGTACGTTATTCCATGAGTTTATAAAATGGCATAATATTTGATTCTAAGAATAAATGACAAAAAGGCCATATTAGTAGTTGGTCTTTTCATTGTTTTTACCCCTTTTCATCCTGTTTTTGGACCTGCGGCCTGTTCTGGCTTTCCCTGCATGAAAAATATATCCTAATAAAATGTTACAGTGACGTCGAAGTGTTCTGACGCCTTAATTAACGGCTACGCCGAATAGTCCAATTATTTCTCTGACGTCGAATCGGCCACGACGAATCAACTGCGCCAGGGGGGGCTACGCCGAAACGTACCGAACCCTGGGTAAACGTGCTGCAGCCTGCACGGTTTCCTCTTGCCTACGTATGAAATTCGCATTTTAAATATTTTTACGGTGATTTAGAGATGAATTAACAATGATAAAGTATTCTCTTGTGTATTGTTATATGTGAGGAAAATCATACTTGAAGTCAACTACTCTTGTAGTGAAGTACGGTACATTAAATCGAACAAAAAAAAAGAGGGGGGGCGGGGGCG
>JANJGK010000026.1:436623-484123 GCA_039081455.1 Macrobrachium rosenbergii
AAAGGTAAACCAACATACCATTCTCTTCCCGACTCATTACAGTACTTGGTTAACATACTTTTCAAAGTCTGGTGGTACTTTTCCAAGGCTCCTTGAGTCTCTGGGTGGTAAGAGGTAGATAACTGTTGTTTCACTCCTAACAAGTTCATCACATCCTGGATTAACTTTAAGGTAAAGCTCATTCCTCTATCACTTTGTACAATTTCTGGAATTCCAAACTTAGAGAAAAACTCCACCAACTTCTCAGCAATTACCTTTGCACTTTTACTTCTTACAGGAATCGCCTCAGGATATCTTGTTACTGGACACATAAACATCAACAGATATTCATGTCCTTTCTTCATTTTCAGAAGCGGACCAACCACATCTATTATCACCTTGCTAAAGGGTTCTCCTCTAACTTCTATCGGTTGTAGGGGAGCTTTTTGAATAGTTTCATTTAGTTTTCCAGCTATCTGGCATGTATGAGTGACTCCCTGCAAAATTTGCTAACATCCTTGTGAAGTCCAGGCCAAAAAAAAATACTTCATAACCTTCTCAGCAGTCTTCCTGGTTGCCATATGTCCAGACTTGTGTGCTACTGCTACAGCTTGCTTCCCCAGTGGATATGGAATTAAAATTTGATGATATTCCCCCCATTCAGCATTTTTTGGAATACCTGCAGGTCGATGCTTCCTCATTGGCAATCCTTCCTTTAGGTAATAGCAAGTAGGAGTTTGTTGCATCTCGCCTTGGTCAACAACTCTGAAGAACAAATCCATTAACGTTGTATTCTTCTTCTGCATTTCTATTAACTTCTCTCTAGTCACTTGTCCAACTTCAAGGGTTGAACTCTCAATATTTGCCAACTCTGCTACTGTAGATTCACTACTATCTTCAGGAACACTTTGACTATGCTGAATCTCGTCAACTGTAAGAGGATTCTCATCTTCTTGAAAAATCTCTTCATTACTGACACTAGGGGAAACTTCACTTTCCTGAAACAGCTCTTCTAAGCTCAACGATCCTTCACTTGATCCTTATGGTGCAGGTAAGTCCTCAGTTTCTTCACTTCTATGCTCAGTTCTCTTCATACTCCTGGTAGTGACACAACTTGGAAACAGGTGAGGGTTTTTTTTTCTCTATCTCTACCGTAGGACTAATCCTTAACGGTTTACCTGTCACTTTAGGACAAGGAACGAAGTGAACACCACCAACTTCATTACCCAGTAAAACATGCACACCTTCAACAGCTAATGAGTCCTTTACAGCAAAATCAATGCTTCCTGTCACTAATTCACATGACAAATGCAAGTGGCATATAGGAGTTGCTTCCTCTCCTCCTATACCCTTTAAAATAACTGAATCTCTGGTGAGATTCTTCTCCAACTGGGGATGAGCACCACGAACTACCACACTATGGTTACTTCCTGTATCACGTAATATCTTCACTGGTACCTGTACACTCAAAGAGGGAGTTGTCAGCATGCCTTCATAGATATATGGCTTAAAAGTCTCCTCACTGTTCAGCCACTCACTACTTGAAGTTGCGTTTCTACTGGTTGCTAAGCACTCTGCTTGTCCCATTTCATTTTTTCCCACACTGTTCTTCGTAGTTGGTTTTACCTGGTTACCCCTTATCACCTGCCCAACTGGCTTAATCTGCTGTTGCATCTTATAACAATCTTGACTATAATTTCTTCCACACTTGTAGCAAACAACAATAGTTTTCTGCATCTGTCTCGAGAACAGACTAGAAGGTGAGGGCTTAACATTCCACTGCTGTGGGGCATATCCTGGCTTGTACTGGTATAGTTATTAGAAGGGTTTCTCACATCACTGTTCTTAAAACTTTACTGAGACCTATAACCTGTGAATTGTTGGTTCTGGTACTTGACATTATAATTCTTTTTGCTGGATATTATGTTATAGTCCTCACTCAGAGTAGCAGCTGTATCAAGTTTCTCTCTCTCTCTCTCTCTCTCTCTCTCTCTCTCTCTCTCTCTCTCTCTCTCTCTCTCTCTCTCTCTCTCTCTCTCTCTCTCTCTCTCTCTCTCAAATAAGCTCTTATATGTTCAGGAATTCCTCTTAGATATTGCTCTAAGACCACTAATTCTTCAAGTTCGTCCATAGACTTAACTTTAGCGGCCTCCAACCATCGTCTAAAACATCTCCTTATTTGAGAGGCGTAATCTAAGAGTCATCTTGTCATCCTTCTTCAAAGATCTGAATCTTTCATTGTAATATTCAGGTGTCATCTGGTAAACTTGTAACACATTGTGTTTCAGTGTACTGTATTCTTTACACTGATCAGTGGATAAGGCTAAATAGGCACTTCTTGCTTTACTAATTAGAACACTCTGTAATAAGACTGACCATTTATCTTCTGGCCATCCCATACCTGTAGCTACCTTTTCAAAGTGCTCAAAAAACTCATGTGGAGCTTCTTCTGTAAACTTTGGAATTAACTTTTGTACTCTTACTACATCAAACAAAGGGTCTGCATTACCTTGGACATAGTTATGTGGGTTTACAGACAGTATGGATCGAGTTGTGATTAACTCCAACTCCCTTTCATGTTTACTCTTTCTCTTTCTTCTTTTTCTTTATCAGCCTGCATCTGCTGCCTAAGTAACTTTTCTTCTGATTCTAGTACCTTCAGTCTACCCCAATTTTCTTCCGTTTCTAAACGTGTAAGTTCTGCCTCTACATCACTGTTCTCATTCTCTTGCCTTAGCTTATTTGTAAATTCTACCTCAGCTGCATTCAACAATTCGTATGCCTTCTTTAACTCTCCATCTACTTTTACCATCTACTTGTGCCTCAATCATATCACTAGTAACATTACCCCCACATATTACTGCTAAGAGAGTCCACTGTAGCTTAGTCAGGTGAGATTCAGATAACTTTGTGATGGTTGGAGCAGCTAAAAATTCCTGAACTTCAAACAGAGCCATTTTCTCTAGTTTACTCAATAGTTTACAATGCACTTCAAAAGAATTATATGGTCACTCTCCTACCAAAATATATTCCTAACACCACCAGTATAAACCATAAACCAGAGTGATATTCTGTTTAGTTCTTCCTAGACGATGGGCACCAAATATTTTGTCACAAAGTGATCATGTACCTGGTTATTACACGAATAATAAGACCAAAAATTTACCTCACTTCAGCCAGACACGCGAAACCTCATAAAAATATTAAGACTGAATAACTGAATACTCTAAAGGTACAGGGATCCCATAAAACTTGCTTAACACTTGATAATTCAATCTAAATTTATCAAGTTATTGGGTGAGGTAGCAACTGATGAGCTATAAACAGACTAGGGGAAAAAGGGCATCACTCCAACAAATACTATAATTGTTTTCCTGGTTCTATTTCACTTAGATAAGCCTCAGGTGAACAAACAGATATATCACTTACCTTGTACACACACACAAATATCTCTAATCACTGGTGGTCAAAATGAAACACTGTGCTTTCAAAACTTTAAACAGGCAAATTTATTTTTAAGTTCAAAAGTTATAAGCAGAGTTCACAATCTCAAAAAGATTTACTATTACTTGACAACAGTTTAAGGTTTAAGTATTTCTTAATCAAAATTAATTCACCAAAATTTTATCATGAAATCAATTTAATTAAGTAAAATTCAAACCATTAACTCTCACTCAAGTTTTAGATATAAATCCAAACATCTGCAACTAGCCCAAGTGTTCACTAAAACATTAATAAATGGGAGTCAACACAGGTATTCGCTGAAATTTCAATAATAAGTATGCACTGAAATCTCAATAATGCAAATTAACACCAACAAAACTTTAAGTAATCACAGGCACAAAACTTTGGGTAACACTGTGAAATTATACACACAGACCTATAAGAATGAAATATATAAAAAATGGAACTATATCAACAGCAATTTCACTAAGACAAAATATGATTATAGATTATACCAGTCTCTCAAAAGATTGCCTTCACTTTTAGAAAAAGGCTAAACTCACATCTTTCTAAAACTTTCTCAAAGATAACACTTCAGTTTTCAACATAATTACAATACAAGCAAATAAGCACATTACCTTACTCCTTTTGTAATATATACAGTAAACACAGTGGTTGAAGAACACAAATATTTTGGAATTATACACAAAATATTATTATGTAAATTGAGAGAGAGAGAAGTAAGTAAGTATAGCTTAGTTTTACCAGACCACTGAGCTGATTAACAGCTCTCCTAGGGCTGGCCCGAAGGATTAGACTTATTTTTACGTGGCTAAGAACCAATTGGTTACTTAGCAATGGAACTTACAGCTTATTGTGGAATCCGAACCACATTATAGCGAGAAATGAATTTCTATCACCAGAAATAAATTCCTCTAACTCTTCATCAGCCGGCGGCGGGAATCGAACTCCGGCCCATCGAATGACGGTATGAAGCTCAACCAACTCGGCCAACAAAGGGCTCTGAGAGAGAGAGAGAGAGAGAGAGAGAGAGAGAGAGAGAGAGAGAGAGAGAGAGAGAATTTTTATGTCTTTACAATCCTGTAACAGACTAACTGTGTCAGCTCACCAATCTTGGTTTTATCTTCAAGCCTAAGTTGCCAATTAGCCACTTCAGATCTTAGAATATCCTGAGCAAAATGGCCCCTCGAACACGACTTCCTTTTGGTCAAATGCAGCTGGGTACACAGGAAATGGTTATCTGATAATGTCTCAAAATATCTCGCTCTCTCTACAGAATTTAAACTTTAACTTCCACGAACACGGTGTGTTATATACATGAATGATTATACAACAACTCTAAGCATGGTACATTATAAATACTTTACTAAATCACTTCAGTACACCTCACAACTGATGAAACAGCTGAAAGAAATCACATCAGAATACATAACACACATGTCATCTGTAAGAGATAAAGAAAAAAAAAAGTATCTCAAAATCATAGACATCAAATCAAAACATACACATAATCTCCTCTTATAATATATATGTATATATATATATATATATATATATATATATATATATATATATAAAATATATATATATATATATATATATATATATATATATATATATATATATATATATATAATGTATATATATATATATATCTCATATATAATTATATATTTATACATGTATTTATATTCGCGCTTGCGGATTTTATGCATGCGTGTGTATATATGCATATCCAATAATAACAGGGTCTTAGTAATAAATGGTAATAATAATTAATGACATGTGGTCCAAATGAAAGTACATTCTAACACCAACTTCTTTTACATACAGTCTATCTATTAATATTTACTCGAATTAAATGTATTTCTGAACTTTTAGCATTCTTCGCAAGTAAGTCAGTGATTTATAAACTTTTTCTAATAGGTCGTTTGCCTTCCAGTTGAGAATACAATTTCGCCCGCTGATATACTCTATGACAGACGGTATTTGTTTCCATGTACTGTAGAGCGCATCGCACTCCCGCCACAGGTCATGATTGCCTTAAGTAATAAACTGTCACCTGTTAAATAACTGATGGGGTTATGTGATCACATCGCATTTAGTTGGGCGTGGTTTGTCACTTAGCAGTGGTTCATGGCGTCTTTCGTTTGATCATTCGTAATCCTTATTCTTACGTAGGAGTCTTATTCTTTATAGTATTATTGCTAATTTAACCCGTCTTTTAATTTCTGTCACTTGCTTCTCTATTAATCATGAATATTGTTGTGTAGAACATTACTCAACTAAATAAGATTGTGACTTTTCGGTCTCTTAATTTATAAAGATTTATGTACACGGGGCAAAATAATCGTAATAACAATAATATTGTTCCCATATTTGATTTCAACTTCTACTCCCTTTTTGAAAGGAGTTATCAGAAAAAAGTATTTCTTTTTATCAATATGGTTTATTTTAGCAGGGTCCTTCCTAGCATGCTTTTGATGTGCGCCGTCCTTCAGGAGTTTCATTTCGCCCTTGCTACCTGTTAAGGCTTTAACCCAAGAGGTTTTTAATCTTTTTTAATTATCCCTTTTTTTTATTCTACATATCTCTTGACGCAACGTGACGTTTTCAGTGATTTGTCGTAGTACGGTCTTGGCCCTTTTTCCATCGTCTGCATTAGTCGACAAGAAGTCAGTTTTGGTCTAGTTTGCTTTAATGCTCATTTTTAAAAACTATTCTACGCAGTATCATATTTCCTGTGATTTGTTCTTGGTATTTCTGCTGTTCATGTTAGATTCAGGTTCCCCACCTCCCACCCAGTTGCTATCTCAAGTCTTAAAGCCCAAGTGGTTCGCAGTGACCGTCGAAAAAAAAAAAAAGAAAATCCGGTGTAAACGGGGACGCTGAGATGTCAGTTCTCAATAGGACAACTTTCTGTGGTAGATAATTTCCGAAGCGGTCTGTCATATTCCCCGGCCATCCGTCTCTTCTCCTGCCGTTGTTGTCGTCGAAATTGGCCAACATTACGTCACTTGTTAACGTGTGTGTTCTTTTTTCCGGTTTCGTGTTGTCTGCAGTCCTCTCACTCGTTGCTTGCTGTGATTGGTCATTTAGAGCAATTTTATGTTGTTGTCATTCGATTTTCTATATTTTCGGTTCGTTTAGTTTTTTTTTTTCATAACCGCCAATAATTTTTCCATCCATAATTTTTTTTATATAATTATTGGCAAGATTTGTCTAATTTACATGTAGTTATTCCTTATTTAACTAGCCATCTGGGTTTGCTAATTTCGTCCATACGTCTTAATTAAATTTATTGGGTTTTATGATTTCAGGATATTGGACCACTTTCATTTGGTTACTCAGGATTATCTTTCTGATCTGTGTTTTGTATTTATCAGAAATAATTATTCGGGTTTCTATCAGCTTCTCTCGTTATTTTCATGTGTGTATATTATTATAAACTAAGCCTTAGCCTAGCCTGTTACAGCTTATAATAAGAACATTTAAGAAATATCAATCAATGAAGGAACGTGTAAAACTCAGATCACAAAATATAACAGTTTAATAATAGAAATAACAAGCAATTACATTGACATTTACTTTAATAGAAAACAATTCGCAAGTTAAACCAACACAATTATACGAACCAATGAACGAACACACAGACAAACAATCAAACAAACACCTGAATTAAATATACCAACGAAACACAAAATAAAAGAAAACACACTGACTTACATTAACAATAGGAAGATGATTATCCTACACCGTGTATACAGAATATGTTGTCGTTAAGGTAGCCTGAGAGCGACTCTGCCTTCCTCAAAATATTACAAGCCAAAGTAAACTAAATGAACGACAAAGATACTTAAATGACGAACAGTAACGAAAAGATAAGATAGGCAAGGATACAAAAGGTCAAAACAGGAAAACAAGCGTTACAAACCTAGTGGTAAGAAGGAGTACCACTACAAGAATAAATATATACAAGTGACATAATTACAGATAACGGAGACATGGTATACATAATATCACACTCCTCCCCGTTGAAGAAATGGCCTATCAGGACATTATAAGGATCATGAAGAGTATTCCAGAAGACTATCAGGAGTCCATGTGGGTCCGAGACAGGGCATCCGCAATGCAGTTCTTAGTTCCTTTGATGTAGTGGATGGTTAGGTCAAAGTTTTGCAGAAAGAAAGACCATCTGAAAATACGTTGATTTGTTAACCTCGCTCGTCCGAGAAAGGTTAGTGGGTTATGGTCCGTAAAGATGGTGATCGGGATGTTGGATGAGAAATATATTTCATATTTCTGCAAGGCTAGGATGATTGCCAGCAGCTCCTTTTCTACGGTCGCATAGGAACGTTGGTGTTTTTTGAGTTTGCAGGAATAGTAGCTAACAGGATGCAACATCTGTGTGTCACTGCTCTTCTGCATCAAGACAGCACCAATGCCAGTATCACAGGCGTCAATCGTTTGGTTTTGGAACTAAAAGACATGGTGACGCCCAAGCTGATGTGCTTCTAGTTGCCAGTCCATTCTTCAGTAAATACGATACTTCCTCCTTCATCCGTTGCTGCTTTTCCAGGCTGATCCTGTAATAGTGTTGACGAATTGGTCGTGTACCCGGCTGTAATTCAATGTCGTGTTCAGCATCGCTGCAATGTTGAGGCACATCCCCACATATACTCTTGTATTTGTGGAATAATTCTGCTAGCTGGCTCCTCTGCTTTCGGGGTAGATGCTGTAAATATACTAGAATATTCTGCAATATTTCCTGGTTAGCAGAGTCTGTCCAAGAAACAAAATCATTAGAGTGATATAAATCTGCCTCATGTGGCAATGGGGTTTTACTTTGGTGTGCTGATGCATTATATTTCTTAGAATCTAATACATTAGAGTCTGATAGACAATGCAAAGCAACTGGAGGATTACCATGATATTTCTTGATGAGATTTACATGAACTAATTGGGTTGACTTTCTTCTGTCTGGAGTACTGATTATATAATTATTATTATTGACACATTTCTGAATTATATAAGGACCAGAAAATTTATGTTGGAGAGGAGAACTAGGAGTAGGGAAATATACAAGTACAAAATCCCCTTCTTTAAACTTACGAACTTTAGTTTTTAGATCAAAATACTCCTTCATCGCATCTTGACTACTTGTTAAGTTATTAAATGCAAAATTATGGACTTTCTCAAAATTACATTTCAATTTATCGACATACTGTCCTACAGTTACGTTATCTAAGGTATCATTGTTCAACATTTTATCTTTAAGTACTTGTAGTGGCCCCCTAACTTTATGTCCAAATAACATCTCAAACGGTGACATACCTAAGGAATCATTAGGGACTTCTCTAATTACAAATAATATTAAGTCTAAACTCTCATCCCAGTCTGTTCCAGTCTCCATACAAAATTTTCGAAGTAATGACTTTAAGGTCTGATGGTGTCTTTCAAGAGCACCTTGTGATTGTGGGTGATATGGTGATGCAAGAGTATGTTTTACATGAAATTCCTTTAAAGTTTCATTGAAAAGGTCACTTGTGAAATTAGTACCCCGATCGCTCTGTATTTCTTTCGGGAATCCATAAGTGGTGAAAACTTTAAGGAGGTGTTTCACAATATTTCTAGCACAAATGTTACCAAGGGGAATTGCAATAGGGTATCTAGTGGTTGGACAAAGTATAGTCAAAATATATTGATTACCTTTTTTAGTTTTTGGTAATGGGCCTACACAGTCAATCATGACTTTACTGAAAGGTTCGTGTGGTATTACAATTGGTATGAGGGGTGCTTTTGGAATTACCTCGTTAGGTTTTCCAACTACTTGACAGACATGACACTCTTTAACAAATTCAATTACATCATGTTTCATACCTGGCCAAAAGAAATCATTAGCTATACGGTTGTAAGTCTTTGACACTCCTAAATGGGAATCTGCTTGATGAGCAACACTCAAAATATTCTTACGTAAAGTTAATGGTACTACAAGTTGTTCTTTATTAGCCCAGGTATCATTAGATGACAGCTTTCTAGGTCGGTACAGCCTAAACAGGACTCCTTTATCAAAGTAATAGCCAGGTACCTTACCTTCCTTAGTGGAAGCTTGTTTAAGTGCATTAGTTAAAGTTGCATCTGCTCGTTGTAAGTTTATCAAATCAGAATTAGTACAGGGAATGTTTGTCTTTACTATATCTGGGACATCTTCATTCACAGCTTGTTTGGCTTTTGCCCTAGTTACGACACCAACAAAATTCTCAGTCTGGTCACATTGATCGGTCTCTATTTCGGTCTCTACTTCCTCAATGTCATTTTCACCTAAGTCACTAATGAAATTATTTTCTTTAATTACATGTTCAAAGATATCCAAATCATTAGAGTTATTATCCAGTGGCTGATTATACAAAATAAGGTTAGGTAAAGTTAGTTGACCAGCTAAATCATTCCCAAGTAATACTTGAACATCATGTACAGGGAATGGTGTGTTGATAACAGCAATCTTTACTTTACCAGATACATATTCACAGTTTAAATTGAGCTCTGCTAAAGACAAACTGTTAGTGTGACTTAAATCCCTAACTAGTACCTTTTCATCAAGCAAAGAAATTGTAGGCACTGCGCTATGTAAAATCATGCTTTGGGTTGACCCAGTATCACGTAAGATTCTTACTTTAACAGGAGTACCATTGGGAACTGTTACTGTACCCTCTGAAATATAATTAGCAAACAAGGCATCACTTTCAGGCGTACTACAATGCATAGTTCCTTTACCTTTTACGCTAAATTTACTGTCTTTATATTTACCAACATCGGGGTAGGACAGCTGAGAGCCAGAAAACTTAGATTTCTTACAGGTTGGGTTTTTACATTCATTTATGTCATGACCTTGTTGTTTACAATATGAACAATGTTTAACACCCTCTTTCTCACCACTGAACCCCGTTGCTTTGCCTTGCTTTACAAACATCTCAGTACCTTGGTGTGTTTTGTGTATCAAGAAAAAATGGTCAGCTAACATAGCAGATTTCTTTAAATCCTCTTCCTCGCGGTCAGCAATATGCATTCTAATATTTTGTGGCAGTTTTCTCATGAATTCTTCAGTCACAATCAGGTTAATGAGTTCCTCAAAATTATTAACATTGGCAGCCTTAAGCCATAATGAAATAATCTTAGTTTTTCATTTGCAAATTCATACCAAGTTTGAGCATTTGATTTAATGTATTGTCTAAATCTTTGTCTAAGACCCTCGGCAGTTACCATGTATGCATCTAAAATAGCTTGCTTAACTACTGTATAATTTCTTTCCCCTACCAAATTACTAACCACTATAGCAGCCTTACCCTGGACTTTGGATTTAAGTAACCAAACCCATTGATCTATTGGCCATTTCATATTTGTGGCAATATCTTCGAAATTACGGAAAAAGGAATCTACATCGGTTTCTGTAAATTCAGGGACTAACTTTGAACTCTTAGTCAAGTCAAACTTGAGTGGTTGATTAGATTCTAGGTCCATTAGTCTTCTATGTTGTTCTATACTAATCCTACTTCTTTCAATTTCCATATTCTGAGTTAGACTAGCTTCATGATCTAATCTAGCTTTCTCCATTTCTAGGTCATACCTTTTCCTTTCTTTATCTATGGCCAACTTTTGTCTTTCTCTCTCATTATCTACCTCTAACTTTTGTCTTCCTGCTTCTAACTTTACTTGTTCTAACTGTATGGCTAACTTCATAAGCTCAACGTCTGAGCTTTCTTTCTTAGCACTCAGGAATTCCCTAGCCTCGCGTTCTTCTACAATTTCCTCCTCTATAATATATTCTAAAATGGCATTTTTTATGTCATCTTTCCTGTCTCTTGAACTAGCAGTTACTTTAAACTTATCTGCCAAAGCCAACAATTCACTCTTTTTAGCATATACTATAGTGTTGAGTTTTCCCTTAGGGTCACTGAAAAATGCGTCTACTGAAAACATTGCGACTGAAAATCCACAAGAGAACGTAGCAAAGTCAACGAGAAGTGTTCCCAATAGCATAAACAATTACAGAATACGTAATATATATCACGTGATGTAATACTGAACTATTCTTACATTACGCAAGTCGGGTAAGAATAAATAATTATAATTACTGGTACGAAGAAAAAAAAATGAAAATACTTGGATGCTTCGATAAAGTAGTAAATATAATTGACGGTACAAAATTGTACGAATGAAGCGATATGAAAAGCAATAATACTTAGATGCTTCGAATAGCGTAGATACGGAAATGTCAGGCCAGTCAAACTCCAAACCTACTCTATTACACGGCGCTAAGGTAATATGATGCCATGATGTCATAAAGACGAAGTTTCAAATAATATTTCTCCCAAAACTATTTGAAACAAGGCGAACCAATGTAAATGAACTCGGTTACTTTCTACATTAACTTAGATACAACCGCAGCTATAATAGCGATGTCCGAAAACATGAATTGGAATGACTTAAATGTCGAGAGAAATCGCTATAAGATAAATAGGAGAAAAGAACCCACGCAACATACTGTAATAGATCTATTCGATAATCACAATGTATACAAATTTAAATTATCGTACGTTGGAACATTCACGGTGACTTAACTGTCAGTACTTTGGTAGTTTAATCAGGTGTGTTTACTTGTTTAAGATCCCGGTCAGGCCCCCAATTATTATAAACTAAGCCTTAGCCTAGCCTGTTACAGCTTATAATAAGAACATTTAAGAAATATCAATCAATGAAGGAACGTGTAAAACTCAGATCACAAAATATAACAGTTTAATAATAGAAAAAACAAGCAATTACATTGACATTTATTTTAATAGAAAACAATTCGCAAGTTAAACCAACACAATTATACGAACCAATGAACGAACACACAGACAAACAATCAAACAAACACCTGAATTAAATATACCAACGAAACACAAAATAAAAGAAAACACACTGACTTACATTAACAATAGGAAGATGATTATCCTACACCGTGTATACAGAATATGTTGTCGTTAAGGTAGCCTGAGAGCGACTCTGCCTTCCTCAAAATATTACAAGCCAAAGTAAACTAAATGAACGACAAAGATACTTAAATGACGAACAGTAACGAAAAGATAAGATAGGCAAGGATACAAAAGGTCAAAACAGGAAAACAAGCGTTACAAACCTAGTGGTAAGAAGGAGTACCACTACAAGAATAAATATATACAAGTGACATAATTACAGATAACGGAGACATGGTATACATAATATCACAATATATATACATATAATAATATATATATATGTGTGTATATATATATATATATATATATATATATATATATATATATATATATATATATATATATATATATATATATATATATATATATATATACACACAATCGGTAAGCTACAAACGTCCTTTAATATCCAATTCGCTCTACCTCGGAAATAATATATTTTCATATATATTACCGAAGGGGGGTTTTTTTTTAGTTGATAATAAGTTCGTCGTCCCGTGGGCTCGAACCAGCGAAGGACAAGAACTCAGGACTACAGTGGACGCATTTAACCCACGCTGAGCCCACGGGACGACAAACTTATTATCAACTAAAAAATTCCCCTTCGGTAACATATATGAAAATATATTATTTCCGAGGTAGAGCGAATTGGATATTAAAGGACGTTTGTAGCTTACTGATTGTATATGAATCACGGTGATCGATAAAAAGTCATACATATATATATATATATATATATATATATATATATATATATATATATATATATATATATATATATATATTTCTTTTATGGCCTCCAACACAGTTTTCTTCAAGGTGCACAATAATTAATACTGAATTGTCAAGATTTAACCTTGTACATGTGGGTATGAGAGAGAGAGAGAGAGAGAGACTGAGACTAAGTTATCAGAATGTTTGGATCTTTTTAAGTAAAATTGCAGTGTTCAGTATTCAGCACAGTTGCAGTAAACCTTAATTGGTGCATAATTCCCATAATAGAAATTTCCTCTCATTTACGTAAATGAAGAGAAATTTATATTTTAAAAAATTTTGAGGCAATTATTGATCAGAATTTACTAATACTGCTCTGAATGATTAGTGATGAAAATGATTTGGGTGCTCAACCCTCTTCAAATTCACTAGTAATAATGAAAGCTGATCCCACGAGAGAGAGAGAGAGAGAGAGAGAGAGAGAGAGAGAGAGAGAGAGAGAGAGAGAGAGAGAGAGAGAGAGAAGGCCTTGAACATTTAGCTCTTTTTGCGTAAAAGTGAAAGTCCGATAAGGGTTGTAAGCGCGTGAACGAACAGAGGTGCTGAAAACGCCCGAGACGATTCCCCAAATAAAGTCGGAGGTTTCATATTTGGATCGCATCTTAATGAACGCCTCCCCAAAACAGTAATCGAACTCGCCATGTTCACCTGTAGAAACACCCTCCGCACTGCCAAATTTGGCTCCATGCCGTGCCCCGGGCCATAATTTCGACACATTCCGGTGAATCGGCAAGTCGTTCTTGGACGTCTTGTATGATTTGATGGGTACTCCACGCCGCGTTGACGTCTCTATAATGACCCATTAAAAGAGGAAAACTACGATTTTGTTTGGTCCGGGTCATCACCGCCGCCAGATCGCTTCCAGATTGGTTCCGCGGCGTCGAGCTGCCTTTTTAGTCTGCTCAGGGCGAATCAAAGGGCCCCTTTTAGTAAGTCACTCATCGTGGTCAGTAGAACAAATCAAAGAGGGGGGAAGGTGGACATTTTAATCAAAGGCTGTCACTGTCAGTGTAGGTCACTGGAGGGCAAGGGGCGGGGGGGGGAGTGTAAGGAGGTTACTGGAAGGCAAGGGGCGGGGAGGAGTGTAAGGGGGCCAGTTTAGTGAATGACTAAACATTACACACAGACAGTCAGTGGAGAAGAGAAATTGTAGCCTGTGGGCGATCACACACTGATGCTATTTATAATGAAAGGCATGGTGCTATTTATAATGAAAGGCACTTTTCAGTCAGTGCTGGTCACCTCAGGTCAGTTCAGAAAGGACGTTTTAGTGAGTGGCCAGTCATAACCTTGACAGTCAAGAAATATAATTTAGTCAGTGAGCATCACTGTCAAGCTAATCAAGTAGGTGTAAGTGGTAAGATGAATAAAGCGACAGTTTTATACCCAAGTAAACACTGCAGAGAAACTCAATTGATGTTTAACAAGCGGATAATAAACCACAAGGAGAGATGTTTGGTAAATGTCTTGTTACATCGACGAGAATCGAGGTGGTAGTAGTAAAACGGCTTAACAGTCAAGAAGTTGGAGGTTATTTTGCTGAAATGGCAAAACGGCTGAGGAAATCAAAGTAGGATTTTATTCAGTGGCTGTCATATGCCGAGACTTTCATTTATTAGTCTGCTAGTTCAGTTTTGTTGTGAGTCATTCTTGCTTCAGTGTCCTGTTTGATTAACCTGTTGTGACGTCAGTGTTACTTGATTAGCCAGTCGTACTTCATTTAGATGTCATTCTAGCTTGCATATCCAGTTTGACCAATTTTACCGTGACATCATTCTTGCTGAAATCTTGCTTTAAACGTCCAGTCTAACCAATCTTTCTGGGACTCCGGTGTTTGGTTGTCATTTTGACCAGTTTTGCAATGTAGTTTAGTTATATGTCGTCAGACTGGTATTCTAGAGCCTGTCGACGATCTCCAACCACTAGTTAAAAGAATTGATTCATTATTTTAAACGTCTCAGTGAGAAATGTTAGTTGTAAGGTTATAGTAATTTTTTCAGGTTTGGGACTACAGTAGACTTGCCAATAACTTGTTGATTTGGTAAGAGAAGCTTTTTTCTTCGTGCCTTTTCTGTTATTTGATACTTGTCATGCTGAGTATAATGATGATTCATTTATTAAATAAGGGAAGAAAGATGTGACAACAGAAGCGACAGAAAAAACGTCCCCGAACGAATGTAGACATATATGGCCCAGATCACTACTTGGATAGGTGACCGTCAATGAATGAGATTCCCAACAGTCTTTAGGAATCTGAAGAGAAAGGAAATAGGTCACACGAGATCTCCAAAGTCAGCAGATTGAAAGAGGAATCGCTAGAATAAGCATGACAAAGAGAGTCTCAATTACATAAGTTTGCAATTACTACGATGTACTTAAATGCATTATTTCAGTGCTAAAAAATGGAGTTTTCAGTTGTTGATGAATGATTGCGTAATGTTAACCTGAAATTTTTAGAAGTAAAATTTTCCTAGTGTTTATGACTAATTGTTGTAATGCAAGTGAAAAAAAGGCTTCATGCCTAGTTTAGAATATTGTTAAATATGTTGTGTATATCAGCTGTGTGAGAAAAAGAGGTGGGAGGGGAGAGGTGTTTATAGGTTCATGTTCTTACGAATCCAATAACAGCGAAGTAGAATTCACCCGAATACAATAAGGAAAAAAAAATCGGAGAGAGAGAGAGAGAGAGAGAGAGAGAGAGAGAGAGAGAGAGAGAGAGAGAGAGAGAGAGAGAGAGAATTAATGACCTCACGTTCTATCTCGAATTGAGAGGAGAGGAGCCAGTTGAAAAGAAACGCCCTAAATTGCAGCCTACAGAAAAGACTCGCCTCTGCGGAAAATGGTTGCGGAGAAGGTTCCTATTTGAGGGTGATATAGCTCAACCGTGGACAAACCATTTCGTGGAAGTGTAAATACTGTTTTGGCGTCTATTTTAATCACTTTCAAGAACCCATTTCATGCTCTCTCTCTCTCTCTCTCTCTCTCTCTCTCTCTCTCTCTCTCTCTCTCTCTCTCTCTCTCTCTCTCTCTAATCGCCTAGTGCAAGGGGCAACGGCTTGTTTAGCTCACAGACTGAAAGACCAGCGTTCGATCTTCGAATCGGAGGGAGGAATAGGCACCATCCTTTGAAAGTGCAGTATGCCCCTGTTGACCTCAACCTTGAATAATAGTGCAGCAGATAATTGCATATTTCATAAGAATCGTTCAGATAGTGAAACAAGCATGAAATTTTGCACAAGTGCTCTTTAAAGTTCCCTCTATCAGAAAAGGGCGCTGGCCACGCAAAAAATTTAATATGGCGGCCAAATTCCAAGATGGCGGCCAGTATCGACAGATTTTGGCTAATTTTTCACTAGAATGGCATGTATTTGCTTCTAGCAATATGGTAAAGCTCTTCCATACTATTTCTTGTGAATATTATGTTTCTGTAGCTTCCCAGTACAGTTTACCTTTAAATATGGGGGCTATATGGCTGCCAAGAAAAGGTAGAAACAATAATTATAATGAGAAATAATGCCCGTTCAACAATTATCGTTTTAAGCATGGATCTTGGTTTCTGTGGTTTTAGATCCTAATGAGGCCATCTCTTTCGAATAACTCATCAATTTTGAAGGAAAATTAATAAATGTAAAAGAGTGTATGTCTGCACACAACCAGGGCACACTGGTGACATCACTGCTGTGTAACTCAGCATGGGGTTCAGTGCCAGCTAATCCAGCTTTACTAATCCTGTAGTCTTAGACTAGTAGTTGTAGTATAGTTTAGTTTAGTGTCCCAAATGCTTTCTAACAGCCCCAGACCAGCTATAGTTAGATAGCCGCACCTGAATAGACAGGATGTGCCAGCGCGGGAGAGCCGAGCCAAGGGTATGGGGGCTGTACATGATGGTTCATGTACTTACCCGGATGGTGTACAGATCACACGGGACTTAAATGGCACTGGATGAATGATCGGGCTAGGTGTAGGGAGACCGAACCTAGTTGAATCCCATACAGGAATGTGTGCTTTGTTTAAGGTGGTAAAAGGATAACCCCTCGGCCTTAATCAAAAGTGAAATCATGGCAGAATGTGATGCCAATCCTCTACTGCCAGGCATTGCATGAGCTGATACCCTACTTCTTTTCCAACAATAATACAAACTATGCTCGTTGGCTGCCTATTCACCTCAGGGACATGCTTACCCTAGAGAGTTCACACCCAGAGTTGCAGAAGGAGTTCAAGGCTGGCAACTTTGTTGTGCACAAGACCAGTCGCCAGTTCTCAGCAATGGCTCTTGACCAAGCTCATGAGCAGACCAATGCCTTTATAAAGGCTGATGGCGGAGCCATTGGGCTGACTGAAGATCCGTCAGCACTCAGAAGATGGATGGTGGCTGGCCCAGAGATCATCCGCTTGGTGTCTGCATACGAAACAGAGGTTCAAAGTAAGGAGTCTAATGAGCAGACAACACACCATGAACAAACACCTCATGCGCAGAAGACATTCTTGGAGAGAGTCAGCAAGCTGTCATTGGCTTTGCAACACTTGGGAAGTCCTTTTCAGGAAGAGAGCCAGGATCTGTATTCCATTGACAACAAAGACATTGCCCACCCCAGCTCAGCAGAACTTCTACAGACACACCTTGACAGAGGCCGCACTAAATTTCAGAAGTTTTCAGACTCTTTGGCAAACAATGCAGTCTCCTTCTATGAGCCGATAAAGAAGAACAGAACTGACTTCTTCAGGCAAGAAACTGCTCTTGTAGAACAGTCAAAGCAGAAACTTCTGAAGGAGGATTGCCAGCTTTTCTCAAAGCTATTTATATCCTGTCAGAGCCGTGAATGTGATCTGCAGGAATTCTTCCAGCACGAGAATCAAACATTCCCAGCTTCCCTTAGTGAGGGTGGTAGGCTGTACACATGTCAGAAGTCTCAGCTGACCTCGGTCCTGGAGAGTCATGTTACACTAGAAGACAAAGAACCAAAGACTGATGTCCTCATTGTAGATGGATCAGCTTTGGTCCATGCCTTGCCACCAAAGAAAGGAAAGACCTTTGAGGGCTATGCACTTTGCGACTTCTTGCCTGTGATACAATCCTATAGCAGCAAGTACACATCATCACATCTTGTATTTGATGTATACAATACATCCAGCCTCAAAGCTGAGACCAGGCTCCAACGTGGTCAAGGAGGAAGGCGCAAGGTGACAGACAAGAACACAATTCCATCCAACTGGCGCAATTTCCTAAGACACGATGCCAACAAGACAGAGTTGTTCCAGTTCCTGGCAGACAAAGTTGCCCAGATGTCTGCCACAAATGTTGTCATTGCCACGAAAGGGTCTGCTGTCCTCAGCACTCATGAGGCTAGTCTTCAGGGACTGGAAAAGTGCTCTCATGAGGAAGCTGACACCCGCATCTTTCTCCATGCCAAATATGCCACAGAACATGGAGCCAAGACCATCACGGTTAAAGCAAATGACACAGATGTTCTTGTCGTTGCAGTCAGTGCTTTCTCCACTCTCCACAATCTAGGGCTAGAGAAGCTATGGGTGGCATTTGGCCAAGGCCAGAGCCTGCGCTGGATTGCTGTGCATGACCTGTGCAACTCTCTGGGCCAGGAGAAGGTGAATGGCATGCTCTTCTTCCATGCGTTCACAGGCTGTGATACAGTGTCAGCCTTCCGGAGCAAGGGCAAGAAGACCGCCTGGCAGACATGGAACATCTTTCCAGAGGCCTCCACTGTGTTCTCCAAACTGAGTCACTACCCTCTCAGAGTGGAAGAGAGTGACCTGAAGGTCCTGGAGAGGTTTGTCATACTTATGTATGAAAGATCCAGCACTGCTGGCACTGTGGATGAGGCTAGACTTGATATGTTTGCCAGAAAACAAAGGGCATATGAGGCCATTCCACCAACCAGGGGAGCTCTCCTCCAACACACCAAGCGTGCTGCGTACCAGGCTGGTTGTGTGTGGGGGCAGGCCACCCAGTGTCAGCCACAGCCAGAGAACCCTGCTGAGTGGGGATGGCAAAAGTCTGGTGAAGCATGGCAAGTCCTCTGGACAACCAACTCGCCCTTAGCCAAGAGTTGCCAACAGCTTACCAAATGTGGATGCAAAGCAGGCTGTCGGGAAAGGTGCAAGTGCTACAAGCTGGGTCTTCCCTGCACAGCTCTGTGCACTTGCAAATGTGAAGTCTAGATAAATATTGCCCTCTCTTCAGTAGATAATCTAGCTTGAGCATCCAACGTGTCATGCTATGCCTACCTTCTTATCCTCGAATTTTTCAAAGGTGTAGGTTGAGAGACCTATACATAGATTGGTTGCGTTTAGTCCGTATTTCTCTTCTTTTCTTTTTATGGTTACAGTCTTAGACACAATGTTGTATGTGACCATACCATTACTATTTCAGTTGAAAATAGCATATTAGTTAAACTCTCTGATCACATGAATATACCATTAAATAAAAACAGTTGGTCTCTATGTCTGCTAGCGCTGTGGATAGAAAAAAAAACTTTTATGGCAACCATTTTGTACGCCATCTTGGTTACAATTCATTTAGTAAGGGTTTTCAATAAAATGTGTGGTATGGAACATTTTTATAACCTAAAAGTCGAGGTTTAAAAAAAAAAAACTGGCATATTCCATCCAATAGATGCTCCCAAACCAGTGAATCTCAACATAGATGGCGGCCATTTTGAAAAATAGCCGCCATCTTGGATTTTCAGGTGGCCAGCGCCCTTTTCTAAGAGAGCGTAGTCTTAGGAATGTTTGTGCCAAATTTCATGCTTGTTTCACTATCTGAACGATTTTTACAGCAATCTGCTGCACTATAAGGGACCATTGACAGTTGTTAGTCGGCTGTTGAATGTCACCTCTCGGTTGGCGTGAGAAAGTGATAGAAGCAAGAATAAAAGAAAAAAAAATGCGCCGAAGTTTCTTCGACGCAGTCGAGTTTTCTGTACAATGTATATTGTTGTATGAAACTACTGTCCTATAGCGTTACCAGACGCACGATCATGGATAACTTTAGCATTAAATAAATTCTAAACTACTCAGGCGAGAGGGCTGCAATTTTTTATGCTTGATGATTGGAGGGTGGATGATCCACATATCAATTTGCAGCCCTCTAGCCTCGGTTGTTTTTAAGATCTGAGGGGGGACAGAAAAAGTGAAGGACGTGCAGACAAATAGCCACCTCAATAGTTTCATGTTACAGACAACTAAAAATCAACACCATCAAGAAATGTATTAATGTCATTATTCATGCGAAATAATCCCTGCTCTTACGGGCGCTGTTAAGTTAAGATGGAATTAACGGGTCCTACTTACTAGGAAGTTGAGCCAGAAGAAGCCAAGCCGTGACGGGTGGCGCGGCGTTCGTAGGGCTGCCATTATTGCCACTTGTCTGTCTCCCCTTCTTTCCCTCGCCTATCGGAGTAACCACGGACGCAAACAAAAGGTCCTTTGTTGTTTCGTTTTTGTAACGCCTGTCTTTTCTTTAAAAGCTCATTTTTTTTTACTTTTTATTTTTTACTTTATTTTACCATCTTGACCTGCGACAGACCTTTCTCTTACCTTCATCCCCTCTGTTTTCTCTTGATTCCTTTCATGTTTTTACTTATTTCTTTTCGTTTGTTTTACTTTCTTTCGTGTTACGACAATTATAATAGGATACACATCTCCCTATCTTTTCAGGTCGTCGTGTTTGCATTATTCTGGTTTTATACTTCATTCTTGTTTATCTTACGATTGCCTCCTCTCACTTTAGCGTCTTCCTTTCCCAATCTCTCTCTCTCTCTCTCTCTCTCTCTCTTTATGGCTTTTATTTTGACCACTACGTGTGTGCTTATTTCCCCTCATGTTCTCCACCCACCCACCCACCCACTAACTATCCACGTACTGATGCTAATGAGCGAAGCCTTCGGTGAAGACATTATTGAAAGCAAGTGCTCAGCTGAACCTCTGCCCCAGCCGTGATAATGAAGACCACTCTTGGCAATGCCCGTTACCCGCCAACAGTGTTGCCAGATCGGCTTGTCTAGAATTCACTGAAAATCATGTCAAAATTTCCCCAAGTCGTTCCCAAATTCCCCGTTTCTCAACAATTCTTACAATCAATGGGTAAGCGAGATTACATACCTTATTAACATAGAAAAAACACTTACAAGTAAGCTGGAGGCTATATGTATATATATGCCGATTATGTACACTCGGCAAGAAAAGTGAAGATACAGTTTTCTTTAGATTTCGTTCATCGAATTTTAATTTTTTTCTTACAGAAAACACATAATCTCGGTAAATTTACTCTAGAATATGAAAATACAATGCAAATTATATCATATATGTTAAATCTGCAAAACACAAACTTTCAGATACTTAAAAACACCATGCATGTCCAAAGTAATCAGAATTTCTCAGATGACTTCGTTCATAGAGATCTAAAAGATAGTGTATGGATATCTCGGTGTAGTACTGTTTATCAGAACGGCAATATTTACGCGCTTTCCGTTATGAACAGGCTTATTATTGCATCATCATACGAGGTAATGATAATTTCTTTAACTTTTACAGATTCATATTTGTATATCACGGTGTTAAAGGTCAGCTGGAATTAATGGCAGTAAATGTTGTGACAGCTAGGGCAGGTTGACCCAATCTATTTAAATCCGCAAGCGCGTTCTCTATGATGTGCCGAGTACCGGGATAACTTCGGCGGGAAAACACAAGTAACTGGATGTTTCTTAACGTTGCCATAGTCTGTCTGTCTCTCTCTCTCTCTCTCTCTCTCTCTCTCTCTCTCTCTCTCTCTCTCTCTCTCTCTCTCTCTCTCTCTCTCCATTGCTAAAACATACTGTACAAATGTAGTATCGCTCAATCTCTAAAAGAAAAAAATAATGAAATGAGTAGCTCTACATGTAGGCCTAGGCTTACACAACAGCAACTCTCTCTCTCTCTCCATTGCTAAAACATACTATACAAATATAGTATCGCTCAATCTCTAAAAGAAAAAAAGTAATGAAATGAGTAGCTCTACATATAGGCGTAGGCTTACACAGCAGCAACTCTCTCTCTCTCTCTCTCTCTCTCTCTCTCTCTCTCTCTCTCTCTCTCTCTCTCTCTCTCTCTCTCTCTCTCTCTCTCCATAACATTGCATTCGTTCCTTTATTGTTCCCCAAGTTTTTCGTTGGACATGACTCAAATTTAACTCTTGGTTTCATTATGGAAGATCGCGTTCCGTTCATTGTGGTATCATAAATTCATATGTGCAAGGTTGCTTCGTAGGTTATGTGGAAAAATGTTTCTTTTGCTCAGAACTGTCGCTGCAAATTACAACTTGAACGAATACTGTAAAGCTTACTACTGTATTTAAGTATCAATGATTTCAGAACTGTAGAATATGATTGAAAGTTATAGGAGGTCAAGCAAAAAAACAAACACAACAATACTGAAGATCCTCCCCTTTCTAAAGTTGCCAGATGTCTCATTATTTAGCACTATATGTCCGAAGATTTAAAAAAACTGTATCCTCACTTTTCTTGCCTAGTGTACAATAACGATACAATGAAAAAGATGCTCTACTTCCCTCTTCGGCAGTTTTCTGTGCGACGACATTGAGTCTTTTAGAAATTTTGCAGAGGAATTTGACTGAAAGGAGGTGTATATCAAATCAAGCGCATTGCACACTATGTGGAATTACCATTAAGATTGACTGTATATGGATGCACTTGTACAGTAGTAGCTTCAATTTATGTCACACATGGTGACCATGAGTTGAAACATATTTTTAGCAACACTCCATGTAAATTTACTAAATTATTAGGTAATAGATTTTGAGACAAAAAAAAAAAAAATTCACTATGAAAACATTTAATACAAAAAACACTACCTAAATACTTTGGTTTCACGAACTTGAATCATTATTTTACAAAAGTGAATTGGTGCAGGACATGCAACTCAATTAATTTAGTTTTACAAGCTCCATTAATAAATTCAATAATTTTTAACTATGATTCAATTAATAGAACAAAAGACTCTCTGTCGAAACATTTAATAAAGAAAAAGTACTCAAACTCGCAAAATATTTTGATTGTGAAATCTACCATCAAAATATTCTAATATAGAAAAATTATACACACTAAAAAATACTTCAAAATGACAATTGTGAAATGATACGGGACAACACTCAAAATTCACTGATCAGTCAGGAGGCCTAACTAGGTTTCACTAGCTCCGTATAACTATGAAGTAAATTGAATTTGACTTGTGATTCAGTTTACAGAACAATAAATCGTGTATGTACTGTATATATGCATTACCTCAATTTTTATGACAATTTAGATGCGGCTCATCAAGCTCTAGTCAGTCATTTTCGTTTATATATATATATATATATATATATATATATTGTTATGGTGGCCTCCTGCTCACTATAAATTATCAAAATTATTATGATCCCTGTAAATTTTCAGAGCCTTAGACCAGCCATAGGGTATCCCCTTTTACACACATCTCGTGTAAAAATAAAATTAATATACAGAATATACCAGATCCAGGTTGTATGAATACCCTGATTTCTTATGAAAAAGGATTTATTCTTTCCTTAAACTCTTATAGGCAGATTTTCAAAAGAACCAAAGACTTCAAAAGGGCAGTTAAACCCACGAAGTCAGGATCCTCAGCAAAACACTGTACACTCAAAGAGGAATAAGAAAAACCCGAACTTTACTAAAATAACAATATTTATTATTGAAATAAAGAAAGCCGTAAATGATGGTTGGGGCTAGAAACCGCATTCAACTACAAAAATCAAAACACAAGCATTCCCCATTCGCCTACGCTAGCATGTATACCGACAGGAGGAGGGAAAGTCACAGAGGGAGAAAGAAAAAACAACAAACTCACGATGACGAAAAAAAACACAAACATACGACAGTAGAAGGCAAAGATAGAAAAAAAAACTTAATTCTAATTATAACACTCAAAATACCTTAACCTAACTTACAGTAATAACATCAGTCTTTATCTGAACCACTAAATATATAAAATTAACACCGTAGAATATACTTGAAGATGATTCTGCCGATTACCATCAGCAGCCCAAAGCGTCTATAATCATCAGACCGCATCAAACGTCAAAGAGAAATCTTTAAGATGCGAATGCGCTTACCAGAGGTAAGTCTCCCTACGATCATCACAGATCACAGTTGATTTCGCCACCAACAATTCTCGTGTCCGTAGCACGACAGCGTCAACAGTCTCACAGAATACCACTAGCAATATATACGCTTACCGGAGGTAAGTCTCCCTACGGACGCTGTAACGCTCCACAACAGCGAAGAGGTTCGGAGGAAGCTGCAACAGAGGTGAACGCCGTGGTCAAAGCTTGCACCATAAGCGATGGCTGTACCCTCACGCGGCACAGGTCTCAAAAGGGCAGACGCAGACGACGAATCGTTAATACCCACAGGAAACAGGAAGCAGCAAAACTGAATCAAGCTGTGGCACTTTATGGACTTGCCGCAAAGCAAACGAAAGGGGCAGGCAACGGCAAGACTCAAAAAAAACAGCAGACCTCTCGCTCGGACAACTGGGGCGAAACTCTCCAGGAGACGAAGATCCTACATACACCCCACCTCTGCTGAATCACCCAACAACTCAAAAATATGAAAATAAAAGAGAAAATTATCCCACATGGGTGTGTTACCAGTAACAAGCGAAATACCCGGCGGTGGGGAAAAAAAAAACAGCCCAAACCTTCATTTAACGGCAAAATGTAAACAAAAGTTAAAGTTTAACAGTTACATTACTGGGCTAAAAAAAAGACTTACGTTAATTTTTCATGATAATTCCCCACCGCAAGGAAAAAAAATTATGCAATAATTTTTTTTTAAAGCAACTAAAAATTCAAAATTTACTTTACTCATTACTCTACAGAACTAGTGAAAAACACGTAGCAAAAATAATACAAATATGCCTGGAAGAAAAACAGAAAAAAATTCCATTATTAATTAAACAATTCATCATTGGAAAAAGTATTAGCCGATGCAGAGTCAAAATTCTCCTGGAGAAAGAAAGTTCCAAATTTAAAACCTCGACAATACGTCGGGCACTACATTATTTTTACCAGAGATATGCTTAATGTCTAGATCATATTCTTGGAGCATGAGGCTCCAACGAAGGATACGTTGGTTTGTGTTTTTGCACTTTTTAATAAATACCAACGGATTGTGGTCCGTATACACAGAGATAGGTTTAAAGGACGAGGACAAATAAATCTCAAAATGTTTAATAGAGTTTACTAAGGCGAGGGCTTCCTTTTCGATGGTCGAATACCTCCTCTCCGCTGGCAACAGCTTGCGAGAAAAATAGGCAACTGGGTGCGAAGTTCCATTCTCTCCTGCCTGAAGCAGCACAGCACCAATTCCTGTGTCGCTGGCGTCTGTAGCTAAGGAAAAGGGGAGAGAAAAATCAGGTGACCTGAGTAAAGGGTAGGTCACCAGAACGGCTTTCAGCTTTTCGAAAGCTCCCTGACATTCCTCATTCCACAAAAATCTGACATCCTTCTTTAATAAATTAGTTAAGGGATGAGCAATGTCAGCAAAATTCTTTATAAACCTCCGATAGTAACTCACCATCCCCAAAAACCTTCTAACTCCCCTTCTGTTAGTCGGAGATGGAAATTCTGATATTGCCTGGACATTAGCCTGCTTAGGAGCTACTCTGCCCAGGCCAATCTCATGGCCAAGGTAAATAACTTTTGCCTGAGCGAAGTCACTCTTCGACAGATTAACGACCAGGCCTGCTTCCAACAAAACATCAAATAAAGCCCTAATCCTCTGTAAATGAGTTTCCCAATCATTGCTATAAATAATTAAATCGTCTATGTACACTACACACCCTTCAAGGTTTCTGGTTATGAAATTCATTAATCTTTGAAAGGTGGCGGCCGCATTCTTCATACCAAATGGCATGACCTTGCACTCAAAGAGACCGTCACCTGTCACAAAAGCAGAAATGTCCCTTGCCCTGGGTGTAAGACCGACCTGCCAATAACCTTTAAGGAGGTCAAACTTACTAATAAATTTTGCAGATCCTACACGATCAATACAATCCTCCACCCGAGGCAAGGGAAAACAGTCAGTTTTAGATACTTCATTAACCTTACGATAATCAAAACAAAGGCGATGTTGACCTCCCTCCTTCTTGACCAAAACCACAGGTGAGCTCCAAGTACTGTAACTATGTTCTATGAGGTCATGGTCAAGCATATACTGTACCTCCTGATTCACGATTTCTCTTTTGTGAGGATTCAACCGGTAGGGGCTTTGCTTAATGGGTCGGGCGTCCCCGACGTCCACATCATGCTGAAGAACATTCGTCCGACCGGGAGAATCCTTAAATAAATCTTTGAACTCGTGAATCAGGCTGATTAAAGAGGATGCCTTCCCCGCATCTAAATGCTGAAATTTAAGATTTAAATTATTCAGTATATCAGAATTATTTTTCAAACTAGTGGGTTCCACAGACACAGGATTTTCTACTTCTACACCAACACAACTATCAGGGGCACTAACTACTGTTACCGGATCCGGTTTACTCTCTAAAAATCTGGAAATAAATGGTTTAATCATATTGACATGACAGAGTTGAGTATTACGTCTTCTATTAGGAGTTTCGATGATGTAATTTACATCATTTACCTTTTTAAGTACCTTCCAAGGACCTGAAAATGCAGCCTTCAATGGGTTCCCTGGGAGAGGTAACAAAACCAAAACCTTATCACCAGGATTAAATGTCCTTTTCTTGGTACTAACGTCATAATTAGCCTTCATAATTTCCTGGCTTTTCAATAAATTTTCCCGGGCAAAATCCCATGCCCGTTGCATTTTTCCCTGAAAATTGGTCATATATTCCAAAACATTAATATCAGGAGCTTCCCCTTCCCAGTGCTCCCTTACGACATCCAAGGGGCCCCGAACACAATGTCCAAAAATTAGCTGGAAGGGGGAGAAACCCAGCGTCTCTCCTGGCATCGAACGGATGGAAAAGAGGGCATAAGGAACCTCCTTATCCCAGTCATTCCCAGACTCCAGGCAGAACTTTTTTAATACTGATTTTAAAGTTTGGTGGAAACGTTCTACCTGGCCCTGGCTTTCAGGATGATAAGGAGAGGACGTAATGTGTTTTACCCCGAGCTCTTCCATCTTTTTCTTAAAATAGCGGCTAGTGAAGTTCGTTCCACAATCCGACTGCAATACCTTCGGAATACCGAACTTTGTGAAGAACCCCACCAGCGCTTCTACAATTTTCTCGCTCTTAACTCTTCTCAATGGAATAGCCTCGGGATACCTTGACATCCTATCAATAACGGTTAATAAATATTCATTCCCTCCTCGAGTGCGAGGCAAAGGGCCGACTACATCAATAATAACTTCTGTGAACGGCTCGCCCACAGAAGGTATAGGGATTAAGGGAGCTTTTGGCACCTTCTGGTTGGGTTTCCCCACCAACTGACATACCTTACAGGACAACACATGTCTTTTAACATCCTGGCGCATTTGGGGCCAGTAGAAACTTTCAGCCACTTTCTTAAAAGTCTTGGAGACACCCATATGCCCAGATAGATTATTTTCGTGAGACAAAAGCATCAACTGACTCCTATATTTCTCAGGAATAACTAATTGTTTTCTGACCTCTACCATATCAGCAGGTACATCCACCGCCCGGCTGAAACGGTAAACTAAACCACCTTGTTTGGCAAATGTAGGTTTGTCCAAATTATCAACCTCCTCCTCCGTTACATTACCAAACTCTGCCTCTTGGGCAGCCTTAAAGGAATCGACATGCCAGTCGATGTCCCCGTTACCCAGAATTTTCATAATACCTTGATCCCTATCAGTCTTTGAGTCAGTCACCTGTCTGTCTAAAATGTCTAAATCCAAATTTACCTCGTCGAGGTTAAGCTCCCGCGCCCGAGAGCGCGTAACCACACCAATAGGAGTATCTAATAAAATGCCATTACATATATCAGCCTGATTACTTTCGTCTAACTTGGTAAAAGTCAAAATAGGATATAATTCCGGTTTTCCAACCGCGATATCATTAGCAATAATTACATCTATTTTTGGCACTGGCAAGTTGTCGACCACTGCCAACTTAACCGTGCCTGACACATCAGGAGAGTCCAAGTAAAAGGTTTCGAGTGGATATGATGAGACCGTATTGGGGAAACCACCTAACAAAACAAATTCCTGTCTGTTTAGGGCGTAATTATCGGGTAATGACCCACTCAAAATTAAAGACTGTGCGGCCCCGGTGTCACGCAGCACTGATATTTTCCTTCCATTCACCTTCTCGGAATCGGGATAAATCATGCCCTCCGAGATATACTCCCTAAACTTCAGTCATTGCGGAGGCACTTCGGTTTCTGCAGATACCACAGTAACAGGTTCCCTAATCTTACTTTCTAAGTACCGTTTTCGTGCAAAACACTCACTTTTAATGTGTCCCTTTTTATTGCACCAAAAGCAATTCACACCGGAACCTCTTCTGGGAGACCTATCATACACCTTATTTCCAAAATTCCCTCCACCATTATCTACATTACTACTGCCGGCTCTACAGTTATCGCTGCTACTATTATTATTATGTACATCCTTACTACTACATTCCTTATTACTACGGGAGTTATTATTCCTATTTACATATTGATGTGATCTCCCTGACGAATACCACTGTCCATTACCGTCTCTTGCACCAGAAATACTCTTATTCACCTGTTTATGAGTCAGTACATACTCGTCAGAGGCAATTGCCACCTCTTGAAGAGAGTCAAGCTTAAGCTCCTCTAAATGAGTCTTCAGCTCTCTAGACACACAATCCTTAAATTCTTCTACGAGAATCAACTCTCTCAGCCTATCCATCTCATACACTTCCTTTGACTTTAACCAGTCGTCAAAGTATTGCTCCTTCCTGCGAGCAAACTCGACAAATGTAATTTCACTAGTTTTCTTAAGGTTCCTAAACTTCTGGCGATATGCCTCAGGAACTAGGTCATAAGCTTTGAGGACAATGGCCTTGACAGAATCATAATCAAAGCTAAGGTCCTCCTTTAAGTTCGTATATACCCTTTGAGCCTTCCCTTTAAACCGACACTGAACCAGCGTGGTCCACATATCTTTGGGCCATTCCAATTTTCGGGCAACTTTCTCAAAAGCACAAAAGAACTCAGACACATTCGACTCATCGAAATGAGGGACAAGCTTCAAAGCACCAATCAAGTTAAACTTATTTTCTACCCGACTAGGTTCCCCGCACTCCAACCGTAACCTAAGAACTTCCAACTCATGCTCGCGCTCCTTCTCACGCTCATGCGATTCAAGCTTAGCCTTTTCCAAATCTAATTCCCTTAACCGTGTTTGTTCCCTTAAGATTTGCAATCGCAACTCACTTACTTCATCGCTATCAACATCATAATTACTCTTTTTAGGAACTGCACCCTTTGCGGAATGAACCGCCTTCAACACTTGATGAATCAATTGACCTTTCCTAATGTCAGTCGAGACGTCTAACTCCAAATGATCAGCGAGTATAAAAAGCTGTTCCTTATTCAACTCAAACAAATTCTCCTCCCACTGAGGATCAGCCAAAAACTGCACGGCAGCTTCAGTTTCAAAATCATCAAAATAATGCATCTTCACAGAAAGACAACCAATACGGGGAAGCTATCCAGAAACAACAAAACCTAACCCCACACCTCTTTGAATGTACAATGCCTGCCTTATGCTGAGGGATCCTGGCAAGGTCGCCAAAATGTTATGGTGGCCTCCTGCTCACTATAAATTATCAAAATTATTATGATCCCTGTAAATTTTCAGAGCCTTAGACCAGCCATAGGGTATCCCCTTTTACACACATCTCGTGTAAAAATAAAATTAATATACAGAATATACCAGATCCAGGTTGTATGAATACCCTGATTTCTTATGAAAAAGGATTTATTCTTTCCTTAAACTCTTATAGGCAGATTTTCAAAAGAACCAAAGACTTCAAAAGGGCAGTTAAACCCACGAAGTCAGGATCCTCAGCAAAACACTGTACACTCAAAGAGGAATAAGAAAAACCCGAACTTTACTAAAATAACAATATTTATTATTGAAATAAAGAAAGCCGTAAATGATGGTTGGGGCTAGAAACCGCATTCAACTACAAAAATCAAAACACAAGCATTCCCCATTCGCCTACGCTAGCATGTATACCGACAGGAGGAGGGAAAGTCACAGAGGGAGAAAGAAAAAACAACAAACTCACGATGACGAAAAAAAACACAAACATACGACAGTAGAAGGCAAAGATAGAAAAAAAAACTTAATTCTAATTATAACACTCAAAATACCTTAACCTAACTTACAGTAATAACATCAGTCTTTATCTGAACCACTAAATATATAAAATTAACACCGTAGAATATACTTGAAGATGATTCTGCCGATTACCATCAGCAGCCCAAAGCGTCTATAATCATCAGACCGCATCAAACGTCAAAGAGAAATCTTTAAGATGCGAATGCGCTTACCAGAGGTAAGTCTCCCTACGATCATCACAGATCACAGTTGATTTCGCCACCAACAATTCTCGTGTCCGTAGCACGACAGCGTCAACAGTCTCACAGAATACCACTAGCAATATATACGCTTACCGGAGGTAAGTCTCCCTACGGACGCTGTAACGCTCCACAACAGCGAAGAGGTTCGGAGGAAGCTGCAACAGAGGTGAACGCCGTGGTCAAAGCTTGCACCATAAGCGATGGCTGTACCCTCACGCGGCACAGGTCTCAAAAGGGCAGACGCAGACGACGAATCGTTAATACCCACAGGAAACAGGAAGCAGCAAAACTGAATCAAGCTGTGGCACTTTATGGACTTGCCGCAAAGCAAACGAAAGGGGCAGGCAACGGCAAGACTCAAAAAAAACAGCAGACCTCTCGCTCGGACAACTGGGGCGAAACTCTCCAGGAGACGAAGATCCTACATACACCCCACCTCTGCTGAATCACCCAACAACTCAAAAATATGAAAATAAAAGAGAAAATTATCCCACATGGGTGTGTTACCAGTAACAAGCGAAATACCCGGCGGTGGGGAAAAAAAAAACAGCCCAAACCTTCATTTAACGGCAAAATGTAAACAAAAGTTAAAGTTTAACAGTTACATTACTGGGCTAAAAAAAAGACTTACGTTAATTTTTCATGATAATATATATATATATATATATATATATATATATATATATATATATATATATATATATATATATATATATATATATATATACATATATATCAGACGTCATCCTTTTAAGAAGATTGATAGTTGGATTGAAGCTGCTGCAAGTTTTGAATGCAACGGTCCTATCAGTGTCTTGGTAGACAATCTGTTTCTTTGCTTTGTCTTCATGATATTTACAGCAGAGAAAATTCTCTCCGCAGCTGCACTCGAATGAGGCAAACTAAGCAGACAGGAGACAAAATATGACAAGAGAGGAGACTTGGGGCTGTCGTCTCCAGCTTAGAATGTGCTAACATGTTGCTAAAAAACTTCAACATTGACACCTGAAGGAACCTGTAATTCAGTGTTTCTAAGAATTCTCCATTCTCCATCGATCTGTTTCATCCCATTAGGTTTAATTAGATTTGGAAATAAACAAACTAACTGAAGGTGCAATGGAAGGAACAGTTTTCTTCAAGACAGAACTAGGATCTATCATATACATTTGTTTAAGGATGGGGCTACGAAATGGGAATCTAACAGATATTTGGGTTACACTCTCTATTAAGAAATTCAAGCAACGTTGCCGAAATGCATCAAGGTCACGTTCTGACAAACCATGTGTGTCATTAGCTATTGCTGCCACAACTTTGGCTCCCGAGTAAATTTTATTGAGAGGCACAAAGTTTCTTGGACCTTCATACTGAACATCTTGCACGTCAGTCTTCTTTACATAACTTTCTTTTAGGTAGATAGCACTCCATGAAAGTCTTGCCAACAGAAGATACTGTATCATACATTAAATGGATCTGTGCCCCTCAGACTGCGTCTTCTGGTTAAGGTCGTTCAAGAGAGGAAGTACAAATTCTAAAAATTGTAAAAACAACTTATTGACTGGGTCATTAAGCTTTTCCAATATAGACTCACCTGCTGACACTCCATCACCTAAAACTGCATTTCAATGCAGATTCAATGCATCATACTGCTCCAATAAGCGAGACACAACGGCTTCAAGTGAAAGCCAACGAGTCTAGCTCGGATGAAGTAATTTATGAGGTTTGTACAAAATGCTGAAATTCTTTTAATTCAGACTGGTGCTTTGGTCTTGGCATGAAATAATTATACACATCCCTTGCTAGCTGCTCAACTGACCTAGGCAGAGTAGCCTACTACATGCATAAGACGAGCACAAATGAAAAGAGTGACAGACAAATACTTTTAAAAACAAATAAATCTGGAATGTCATTTTTCAGACGAGATGAAAGGGAATTATGGATACACATCATAGCACTGGCCACATCTGAGGCGAATCCAATCATGTTCTCTTTATAAGGGATGTTTTTATCTGCAAAGGCTTTCACAGTGTGATCATAAAGACTTTGACCAGTCGCATCCTGAACAGGTACCAAATCAAAGAAAGCATCTGTTACCTTATCACCCATCACAATACGCACAAGAATACACAAATGTTTAATGCATCCTTTATCAGTAGACCGATGGAATTTATTTCGGGTGATAGAAATTCATTTCTCGTCATAATGTGGTTCGGATTCCACAATAAGCTGTAGGTCCCGTTGCTAGGTAACCAGTTGGTTCTTAGCCACGTAAAATTAGTCTAATCCTTCGGGCCAGCCCTCTCTAGGAGAGCTGTTAATCAGCTCAGTGGTCTGGTTAAACTAAGATATACTTTTTTTCTAAGTGTTTGTTGACGTGGATTAAGATGTCTGGGTGATTTATCAGGCCTGAAATCTCTCGGTGGCCACGATAAGGTCCCTTTCTCCTCTTGGACCAGTGAAGCTCCTCCCCTTCCTTCCTTCCTTCTTCCCTCACACCTATCCCTGCCCCTGCCCTGCCCTGCCCTGCCCTGCCCTGCCCTGCCCTGCCCTGCCCTGCCCTGCCCTGCCCTGCCCTGCCCTGCCCTGCCCCTGCAGCGGATGATGATGGTCTAAAACCAATATTTTTTACTCTGTTTTATGTTCTCTTGTGAGTGGGTAAATGTCCACTAGCTTTTCTCTGATATTGAATTTCTTCCTTATATAATGCTAGTTATTCATGTAAGCGAATGTGTAATACACATGTAGGTGCATGTGGTTATGTGCATTGACATATTATTAATCATTAATTATTTAAATTGAAATATTTTTTTATTGATATTTTGTTAATCACGCCTTATCCCAACCAAAGGATCTGGGCATTTTAAAATACCACAATGGCATCCAGTGGAATAGGTGTTGATGTGAGCCAGGACCAGTGCAGAAGCAAGAACCAGTTAACCTACGTAACAGAGACAAGAAGGCAGGCAGGGCTGGGGAAGGGAAGGGAATGGAATGGAATGGAGCAGACCATTTTCTTGTTGATAGGTAGGATGTAGAACATTCAAGAATTAACAATCCATCGTATGCTAGCCCATCCAAACATAAGTTTCAGTATTTCACTCACAGCCAAATATGTCAGTAATCTTCCTTGGAGAAAGTGAAGCCAGTGTCACACGGGCCTGTTTGTGGCAGCCATTTGCATCTTGAAGCCGACAAGATTTCGCACAAAACCGAGAGAGAGGATTTGCTACGTTGGTCCCAAGATGAAGTCAACCGAGATCGGTCAATTCAAGTCACACGACCGCAAATGTATCAGACTTTAGTCCTTCTTGCCATTAGTAGTATCTGCTTTGCCCGGAGTTCGACTGTGCTATGTTGAAAGAAGCCAGAAAAAGCGCTCGTGTGATACACCGAATGAACGCAAAGCAACGTGCAACCGAATCATCATTTTATAGAGATTCTTATTCTGGTACACGCCTCCAATGCACCAGTGATTGGTAAGGAAATGTAGAATGTAGGTGGGCGAAAATAAAATCCGTATTGCTAGTGTGTGTGTGTTTGTGTTTTTAAGTGGGCCGATGGCGTTTAGATCAGAGTGCACGTGCGCGCGAACACACACACACACAATCCCCATATATATAGATAATATATCAGATAGATATGTATGCATGTATGTATGTATGTCTATGTATATATATATATATGTATGTATATATATATATATATATATATATATATATATATATATATATATATATATATATATATATATATATATATATATATATATATGTATATATGTATGTATGTATGTATGTATGTATGTATGTATGTATGTATAATCATGAAGCTACAGATGTCGCTTAATATCAAATTCACGCTACCTTGCGAGTATCCATGCTGGGGGATTGATCATCGAAGGGGAATTCATAAGTGGTAAATGGATTGGTACTGCCGGGTCTCGATCCCACGACATGCAGATACTTATCCAGCGACTCCAGTCGACGGTCTACCCACTAAGCTATCAAGAGAGGTATAAGTTAATGCCATGTCTGGTGTACCTGTTTACCCGTCGAGAGCGGGGAAATTGTACTTAGCCTCGGCATTAACCCACCTCCACCATGATAGTTCTTTGGTGCATTTGGAACACGCAGCTCTTTTTATGAAATATTTTATCACACCGTGATTTGTACACAATCATGATAGCTCAGTGGGTAGACCGTCGACTAGAGTTGCTGGATAAGTATCTGTGTGTCGTGGGATCGAGCCCTGGCAGTACCAATCCATTTATCACTTATGAATTCCCCTTCGGTGATAATTCCCCATAGTGGATACTCCCGAGGTAGCGTGAATTTGATATTAAGCGACATTTGTAGCTTCATGATTGTATATAAATCACGGTGTGATAAAAAATTTCATATATATATATATATATTTATATATTTATATATGAAATTTTTTATCACAGAGTGACAGATTAACTGCAAATCAGTTACTTACCATCGTGACATTTACTACCATGACTTCAAGCAAAGACACGAGCCAAGAAAGAAAATATTAAACTGAAGGTCAGAATATTGCTGGACTAAACTTTGCCTACCTTTTTCTCGACTAAGTTTAGGTGGATGGTTTTTCTTTTCATCAGGATGCGCTTTATTAGTGCCAACATTCAAATTTGCAAGATCTGCCATCTTCTTGGCTTCCACAACATCATGCTCCTTCAAGAAGGTCCTTCTTGGGGTAGTCATAACACCACTACATCTCTAATACTCTCATAGGTTCTGTCTACAGCTGCACTGTCTAACCAATAGTCAAAGAGACGATAAAGTTGGGTTACAGATTGTTTTTAAGTGGAATGAGGGCCATTTTTGTATATCTAAATTATTTCCTATACTGATCTGCAGTTTTTCTAAACGTTTTAAGGATGGCTTTCTTAAGTTCCTTATAATTGGATAACACTACGTCTGGGCAAGCAGAGTAGATTTTAGAGCATTAGCTGTCAATAGTAATCCTAGATGTGTTGCCCTAGTGTCTTCAGGCCACTCACATAGTGTCGCTATTTTCTCAAAACGAATTATATATGAGATTATGTCATCTCTTCACAGTATAAGGTGGCATTTTACGCGTCTTAATTGTTAAACTAGAATCCGCAGCAGTTAAACCATTAGTTAAATTAAACTTTTTAGCTTCCATAACTAACTATTTTCTTCCAAATGCATAGTTTTTCTCCTGTCAAACCCAACTCTTTCCCCTCATTCTTCCAAAATGAGTAGGACTCTGGATCCACTTCCACAAAGAAATTTTAGGATACAGAATGCAAAAATAGATCAATATGAAACTAGATATTTTCGAGGCCAAAGAAAGAACACGAAACCTGCAATCTTGACGTGGTGAGGGGGCTCTTGAACCCAAGGAATGTGTTTCTGGGTTTAAGTCCAAGTCTCATATATAATTATATATTTCTTTCGACTAATTTTGTGGAATTTTCCACCTTTTGTAAAATCTATTGGATCTGATAAATAGGAAAATATATCATAGCTGTGATTGGGTTTATATCAGAAGCCAAATAATAGGAACTGTGTAGGGCCATCAACTACCCGATAATGTTTCGACCTGAGAGATATCAGATCAGTAGCTCAAAGACGGTACTGTTCTTGAGGGCTGGACCACGGATCCCAGAAGGGTCTGGTTCTGGGGATAGGACTCTTGCTATTCTATTCAATTTACCCGCAGTATGATTAGGGTGGGGATGTTTGTATTCTTGCAATACTCTCAGTCCTAGCAAGCAGGTTTGGCTTACACTTGTACCACTCTAATGATGATGTGCCAATCTTTATGACCAACCATTATAAGGATTTGAGTACCCCTGGTCTCTACCTTTGATGGTACTGTTCTGGCACAGTTGATGACCGCTGCTCCAGTACAGAGCAAATCTGGCATGGAGATGGAAAATTCTCTGAATAATCCAAATAATGAAAATCAGGGTGGTATTAAAACTTTAATATCATATAAAACACCCAAAAAACTAAATATCGACATGACCCAACCTTCACTTACTTCAACTCTCTCTTTGGGAGTGAAAGTTGGTCAAGGTATCTGACTATAGAAACAAAACAACAAATTTCAGGGTTGAAGTTGGAGAACTACTTATTAAAAAGACATCTAACAACAGAAGTGCCATTCAGACAAATAAAAGAAAGGACATGGCTTATAGAGGCCACAACAAAAAATCAATCTGAATACTATATGTCCATAAAAACTATTGATAATGTAAATGTAATTATAAATAAAAGTGACATTATAAACAGCATTCAGGGTACTATTGTACTTCTTAAAAATAATAACGAACCGGTTGAGAAGACTATACTATTGGACTCGCTTAAAATGAGATGTCCCAAAGCCCAAGGTTGTGAAATATATATAATACCAAGCATACAGAACAATAAAATATTAATGATTGCAAAAATAAAATTTTGAAGGTCAAAACCTACCTCCAAATAAAAACTTTGGGCCAAAATAGAGAACTGAGAACTTACGTCCCAAAACCACTTCAATGTCAAAATTTTAGTAAATAGGGGCACACGAAGAAAAACTGTCAAAATGAACGTATATTTGCTTATTGTGGTTCTAACGAACATGCCACACAACCGAAATATAGTAAGCCAACGTGTGTAAACTATGGGCAAGCTCTTCACTGAAGTCCAAAGAGTGCATATTGTATATGTACAATACAGAATTGAAAATCTTACAAGAAGGAACTGGGATGTCTATAAAGGAAGCTAAATTGGAACTGAAAGTGAGAGGAATTCAAGATCCGTCTAAGAAACATACATATTCTTCAGTAACAAAAACCATTAATGAACAAACGCCTACAGATAGCAGTAACGGAACACAGAAAAAAAAAAATCCTAAGAAGAAAATGCCCTACAAACGCAATCTAAATTGGTAATAAACAAGGAAACAGGTACAAATGATATGGATAGTATTTTATCAAATTCATTTGAAGTATTAATGCAAATAGCACAAGTAGATGCTATTACAAAGTAGCAGAAGAAAGTTGTGATGGACCAAAAATTAAGATAAAAAGAGACTGTTGGAGAGAACACCACCTAAAACTAAGAAACTATTGATAGAGAAACTTCAGTTAAACCAAAGACAAAGGATATGAAGAAAGAACAAAAACAAGGTAAGAATATACCTCTATATCCTAAAATGATAGTAAAACCCATGTAAGCAATGTCGAAAATATCGAAGAAGTTGAAGAGAACCGTACCATAGATTATGTCGAAGGGAGAAGAGATCACTCCATCTCCAATAATTGGTACAAGAACAAATGAAACAAGAAATATACATAACACATGTGGATGTAACAATTGTTTTGCTGAATTGTGCAATAACAACAAAAACATAACGAAAGATGGTTTAACAAACATCGTAAGAAATTTTATGAAATGCAGAAAAAAAGAAACCACGGATTTGAGTACCCATGAAAAAGTTTGCATATGCATTGAACACTTAGTATGTTATAAAGAAAAACAAATGAATGTCGTGAGTAAATTAGTAGGAAAAATCCAAATTGATAATAAAAAAGAAAAAGTAAAACTTGACCACGATAACATCATATTTTCAATAGCTATATTATACAGTGGAACGTAATGGTCTATAGACCATGTTACACCTAGGAGAAATACAAAGGTTACTAAAAGAATATGAACCAATGATATTACGTGAACAACATGTCAATAAAACAATATCAACTATAGATATATATACCTAAACATCTACATCTAGAGAGGAAGAAGGAAATGTAATCATTACCGCGGCGCCCATTCTTCACCATCCCACAATAATGCATGAATTAACTTCTTATTTAACGAATAAAATTATTATCCATACTCAACCCAAAATCGGAACACCGGACATGCAGAAATATACTGTACAAGGATTAGATAAACATAATTGGAATAAACACACTGATAATAATCATATGAAGACTTCTACAAACTTTTTTTTTTTACAAATATTCATTGAGATGATCTAGCCAAACAAACTTCCTGACAATCTTGCGACACCCCTAGGCACTGTCTGTGGCACCGCACGGCACCCAGTTTGAGAATCACTGTACTATATGTACATACCAAAGTATGTTATGACAAAGTACCTGTAAACTTTACTGACCTGCAAATATCGAGTATTAGATTGCGAATAACAAACGATAATTATGCAATTTATAATTTAACAACCAACCTAATAAAAATTACGACATTGATAAACTTAAAGAATTATATAACAATGCAAAAGATTTTAATGCTCACAACCCAATATGGGACTGTAATTGTACAAACTCAAATAGAGCATGAAGTAAAATAGAAGAATTCATAGATTTAAGCAACATGTGCTGTATAAAAGGTAACGAACTCAACTAACATTTTTCAAAGACACATGTTCAGTAGACTTAACTCTGTGTACAAAAAGCATAGAAGAGACACTGGATTGGAATACAGTTGATGACTTGTGCACCAGTGATCATTTCCCCATATTAATTTCATTATTACAAAATAATACAACCTAGCTTTCCCTCAGTATGAAATTTATAAAGCAGATTGGGAAATATGTGAACTCCATATCAGGAATATCCCACTATTTGAGTATGTATAAGATCATAATGAATCAAATAGATTTCATGTTGATCGCATTAAAAATGCTGCTGATAAAGCAATACCAAAATCAAAATCTTATCCAACAAACCACACGTTCCCATGGTGGTCTGAAGAACTAACAGAATTGATAAAAATAAAAAACCAAATTGGAAGGTGATTAGATAATTTGAATAGAAAGTTCAGTGAAATAAATTAAGCATTACTGATATTTGAAGAAAATTTACAAAATCTGACTATATTATTATTAGAAACTGATACATTAAAACCTCTATATAACAAAATATCTGCAAAATTTAAAAAAGTAATTCAAGGAAGAATCATTTCCTGGAGGAAATACAAATCAGATATCTCTAATAATACTCCCATACACAAAATATGGGAAAAATTTAGGAAAATAAATGGTTCTCATATTAAACCACCTAGACATGCCATACTGAAAGATGGGAAAAGAATACTTGATGAAAAAGAAAAGGTAATGTAATAGGAGAAAACGTAGCAAAAGTAAGTAGTGATAGAAATTTAGATGAACACTTCCCCGCAAAGAAAAATAGTATAGAATTAATAACAGTAAGTTTTGAAACCATAGAGCATATATATTATAATAGAAGATTTATATGGAAGAGTTGGAATTTGCTCTGTTGAACAGCAATAATAATTCTGCCCCTGGCAGTGACAATATTTGGTTTGAAATGATCATCCACTTAGCACCTTTGGCAAAGCCATACTTATTAGAGTTTTACTTATAAATGACGTCAAGCTATAAATATTCCTGTCCCCAAACCTGGAAAGGATCCCAGTAATGTAAACAATTACAGACCAGTTTCTTTAACAAGTTGTTTATGCAGATTACTAGAGAAAATGGTAAATGCTCAACTAACATGGCACATTTGAGAAAATAAAATTTTAACTCCCACTCTATTCGGGTCACAATGTAACAGCTGTAAATTGGATTATCTAACTAACTTAGAAGACCACATATGAAGAGGATTTGAACAAAAACAAATTACTATAGCTGTCTTTTTTGACATTGAGAAGGCATATTATACTACATGGAGATATGCAATATTGAAAAAATTACATAAAAACAGCTTCCATGGACATTTACTGAGGTTTATCCAAAACTTTCTGACAAAACTTACTTTTCAAGAGAGAATTGATGATGTATTGACAAGTACATTTCCACTTGAAAATGGTGTTCCACAAGGAAGTGTCCTTAGTGGCACACTTTACTTTAGCAATAAATGACACCAGTAATAATCTACCTATTGGAATTAAAAATAACTTGTATAGGGATGATTTTGCCATATATTCAGCATCTCTCTTAAAACACGCAGAATGAATCTTTAATAAAACTATAATAAAATAGATGAATGGTCCTCATCGGTAGGCTTCAAATTATCCATACAAAATACTCAATCAGTAATGTTTCATAAAAATAAAAAATGGAAAAAAGGTGAAGAAATATATTCAAAAACCAGAAACCATAGTATACCAATTAGCCAAACGGCAAAATTTTTGGGATTAGTATTTGATACTCACTTGAATTGGAAAGCCCACATAACATACGTGAAATCTAAATGTAAAAGAGCATAAAATCTAATGAAAAACTATCAAACGCTACTTGGGGAGCTCATAGACATACCCCTACTTTACTGTATAAAGCAACATTGCTGTGTGCCACTGACTATGGAAGGGAAATATATGGCTCAGCATCAGACACAATGCTGAAAACGTTAGACTCAGTTCATAATGAAGGCCTAAATATGTTCAGGAGCCTTTAGATCATCACCAACCTCATCTTTCCCCTCGAGTAGGACGCCTTGACGAGGTGAGGGGCTAAGGGACCCTGGCCTTTGGGCCCGGGTCCTGATGAATCATCCTACATAGTTTTTGGTTTAAATTGCGTGGACATTTCCACATTCGCAAAATTTTACTGCTTAGGTGAGTCTGAGAAGGGATCGTTTTTTGGAAGGGGTTCGCATTCGAAGCTAATTGTGGGAGTTGTGGTGGTTGAGTCGCCACCCGAGATAGTTTGGACCTAAGAGATGGTGATGGGATTTTTCCCACTGCTATCTTGAGGGTGGAACCATCTCTGGGGATCAGCCCATCGGAATCCAGGGGGGGGCTGGTTTTTGGAGGTGGGACTCCTGGCTTTTGTCCGGAAGCCCACGAGTACGGTTGGAGTGGGGAGTCAGTCCCCATTAGTGGGGGCAGAACTCCCAGCAGGCGGATTGGCTTATACCTGGGCCACTGCAAGCGTACTGGTGCTATCCTGAAAGGGTAGGGTATGGGGTGGACTGTTGGGAGTCAACTCTCAACTGTGCCATTGGTGGAGAATGCGAATACCTGACTGATCTACGATACTTTCTTGATATGACCAAGCAGTTTTGGGTGGGTGGATGAACCAGTTTGTGTGTGGTGGTCTGATGTATGCATGCTTGGCATCTTGGGGTCTCTTCGTGGGCTTTGGGAGTGTGTTGGGGTGGGGAAGCTGAGCAGTAGAGCTGCCCAGTTTGTCCTTTTTGATATGCTGTCGCGGTCTGTGCGGGGGCTCTTGGGTGTCGGGTGTGCACTTTTTGGACCTTTGCGTGTGGACTGGTTTAAACTTATGGATTTGGCTTTTAGTTCTCCCTCCCCTGGATCCGACGACTTAACGGCACTGGCAACGACTTCTGGCATGAACATGGATACGGGCTTGGCTGTTGGACAGAACCAAACACTGAGACACCAGGGTGTTAATAAATCTGGTGGATTTGATTAAAATAATAGGGTCCTTTATTGCACTAATGTAAACTTATCATTAGATTACGAATGTTTGTACAGTGTAGTGAAGCAATTCGGCAAAGTGGAAAGAATTAAATTAATTCCAGAAAAAGATAAGCAGTCATTTTGTGCTTTTATCAAATTTTCCTCTCCCTTGGAAGCTAGTGAGGCACAACAAAGACTCCATGGCCACATTCTGAATGACTCGGTTGTCAGCACGAAAGTGTTTTCAGTGAAAAACTTGAATGATGAGCCATTTGACTTTGTTCCAAAGGCTGAAGAACATGGACCAGTCCCATGTACCAGAGCTCTTCCTCCCCCTTTATGGCATGTTGCTATCTACAAGGAGGGAGGGAAAAATTTGATAAAAGCTGCTGACTGCATTGAGAGCAAGGTTGGTTCCATTCCCATTGGAAATTTGAAACGGTATGGAAAGAACCTTCTAATAAAAGCTGGAAATGAGACTCAAGCAGTTCTGTTAGCTAACTTTAAACCTCCTGAAAGTGGAAATATTGAATCTATTTCATCTCACAGATTTTTTAATACACTGAAAGGAGTAGTTTACTCAAAAGATTTGCATGTTTTTAAAGAGGAAGAGATTCTCCATCGATGCCCTCCTTGTGTATCTCATGTAAAAAAACTGGGTGGTGATGCAGCTATCCTTTTAACCTTCTGCTCCAATTACCTACCTGATACCATCATTGTTGGCCATGAGAGGATGCAGGTTAAAAAATATAAAAGAAGTCCTAGACAGTGTCGCAAATGCTTTGAATATGGCCACATTCAAAACTCTTGCGATAACAATAAAAGATGTCCTGTGTGCTCTGCAGAGCACGATAATTTTGATGATTGCAAAGCAGCCCGATACTGTTTTCTTTGCAAGGGTGATCACACACCAAACTCTAGGGCTTGTCCCAGATATAAATTTGAACAAGAAGTGTTGGCAGTGGCAGATAATGAACATATTAGCATTAGTGAAGCAAAGCGCACGGTAATGGGGGCAAACAAAAGTGCCAACACTACGTATGCTTCTGTAATAAAACTTGTGAAAACTTTCAACAATGTAAGGCCACCAATAACTGTGTCTGATGGAAGATATCACAAACCTGGTATTTCTCGAACCATAAATAATAATGAAAATCTCCAAACTGGTGAGAAACTTTCGTCGGCAAGTGCTTTGAAGTCCAATAGCAAAAATTGTACTTCCAAAAGCACAGAAAATTTATCTTCCACCACATCCACAGCTGTCGTTTCATCTCCAAAAATAAGGGTGCCAAAATCAGCCAATAATTCAGGAAAATATTCTGAAAATACTTCAAACCAAAATAAGCTAAAGGAACAATCCCAATTAGATAGAGCTAGTTCAGAGCCATCTATCGCCACAGCCACAAACAAAAATATTAATAAAACTACGGTTGCAACTACCAAGAAACGCACAAGAAATAGTTCCCCAAATAATGATGATTTTATAATAAAAACTTCAAATGGGTTCAGTGTTTTGGAAGACATCTCTCCTCCTAGAAAGGTGGTTCCAAAAGTAGTTTCAGAACAAAAACATCTGAGTTCAATTCAGTCTTGCCGCCCTAAGACAAATAGGATTAGTGGTGCACAGAACCACAGCAATAATTCTGAACATCAGGTTCATAATAAAAAATATGAAGATCAACCAAAGACCCTGAACACCAATTCAGATGAAAAGGGATTAAGAAAACAATCTCTTATAAAGGAGAATTTCCCACTCCACCCTAGGAACAGTACTTCCCCTCCAAGGAGTGGGAAGTAGCACATTTTACCACCTTAGCATTCTTGCTCGATATTCTTCAGTGGAACTGTAAAGGTCTCAGAGCCCGTACAGAAGACCTTAAAGTTTTAATGCATGAATTCAATCTAGGGATTATATGCCTACAGGAAACAATGTTAGGCAACTCTGTTTATAATCCTGGACTAAATTATTCAATATTTAAATCATATCCCCCAATTGGTGATCGTGCCCATGGAGGTGCTGCAATTATTATTAATAAATCTCTACAGCACTCCACAATACAATTAAATACAACACTACAAGCTGTCGCTATTTCAGTCATTTTGGAAAAGAGGATAACAATCTGCTCCTTATACCTTTCACCAGACCTTGATTTTAACATTGGAGATATTCAGTCGTTAATTGACCAACTTCCAACTCCTTTACTTCTGCTAGGTGATTTTAATGCACACAACCCCCTCTGGGGAAGTCGGTTTTTAGATAGTAAAGGGAAATTAATCGAAGACCTTATTGACAGGAATGATGTTACCCTGTATAATAATGGGTCAATGACTTTCCACAACATTCACGATAATCATTTCTCTGCACTGGACCTTAGTATTTCTTCAACTAGTATCCACCTTGATTTTAATTGGTCTGTTAATGAAGATTTAAATGGAAGTGATCACTACCCGATCCATTTGAAATATGCTCTGAATGCTCCATCTGAAGTTTTACCTAAGTGGAAGGTAGAGGACGCAGACTGGGATAAATTTAGTAAGGGTGTCAATCTAGATAGGGAGTTTGAGTCCTTTCATTCTCATCTAGATGCCTATGATTACTTTATTGAATCTACTTTGAAGAGTGCTGAAAGCTCGATTCCAAAAACAAAAGGCAAACCTCGTAGACCTGCAGTTCCCTGGTGGAATAAGACATGTGGTATTCTGAGAAAAGTGACTAGGAAATGCTACAGACGTTACAAAACTAGTGGCTCCCCTCAGTCTAAATTAATCTACAAACGTGCTTTAGCCAAGTAGCGGCGCTTTTATAAGAAAGCCAAAAGAGAATGTTGGCTTTACTATATTAATGGAATAAACTCCAAGACCCCACTAAGAGTGGTGTGGCGCAAAATAAGGAAACTGAGTGGAAAATTTGTAGCGTCACCATTGCCCTCATTAAAAATAAATGACACTCTAATCACAGAGCCCACTGAAGTTGCCAATGAGCTAGGAAAACACTTTTCTAAAGTTTCCAGCCCTAACAATTATTCTCCAGATTTTCAAAGAATTAGGAATTCTGAAATGTGTCTGAAGTTTGATTCGGGAAAGTCTGAACCATACAACTACAAATTTTCCCTAAGAGAACTTCGTGAGGCGCTCTCCCCAAGTGAATCCACAGCTCCAGGTGAGGATACAATCATATATGAAATGCTGAAACACCTCCCAGATGATGCCAAAAAATATTTACTGAAGATTATAAACAAAATATGGGAAACTGGAATTTTACCCAAGGACTGGAAAATATCCATAATTGTCCCTGTTAAAAAGCCTAATAAAGATGCTTCCCAAGCCACCAGCTATAGACCAATAGCTCTTACCAGCTGTGTATGTAAGCTGATGGAGAAAATGATAAATACTAGACTGGTTTGGCACCTGGAGACCAAAGGATTACTATCGCCATTTCAATTTGGTTTCAGAAAAAACCGCTCCACCCTTGATCCCTTGCTGAGGCTGACCAACCAAATCCAGCAAGGATTCGCCAAAAAGTGTCAGACCATTGGCATATTTTTTGACTTGGAGAAAGCATATGACACTACCTGGAGAATTGGCATCATGAAACGATTGCACAAGATGGGCATATGTGGAAGAATGATCAGGTTTATATATTCCTTTTTATCAGACAGACTTTTTAAGGTAAGAGTGGGAAACTCCTTCTCCCAACCTTTTATGCAGGAGGAAGGAGTTCCCCAAGGAAGCGTTTTAAGTGTAACACTTTTTTCAGTGGCAATAAATAGTGTGATTGAAAAAATCTCGCCCCCCTGTTAAATGCTCGCTTTTTGTCGATGACCTTGCAATATACTGCACAGGATATGATTCCTTGTCTGTATGTAAACATTTGCAAAGGTCTGTTAATGCTATTACTAAGTGGGCTGATGAGAATGGTTTCAAATTCTCCTCTTCCAAAACAGTTGCAGTAAGATTCACCAGGTGCCGGCGTGTGGAAGAGGTTCCCACACTTAGTTTAAAAGGGTCCATCCTTCCTTACGAGAGTGAAGTTAAATTTCTGGGGATGACTATTGACCATAAATTAACATGGGCTAGCCACATAAATGCCCTAAAGTTTAATGTTAAACAATCTATGAATATTTTAAAGGTTGTCTCTGGATTTAGTTGGGGGGCTGATAAGAAATCCCTTCTGAGGCTATATGACTCTCTGTGTCGATATAAGCTAGACTATGGCTGTCAGATTTATTCCTCAGCCTGTAAAACCAAGCTAAAAGAACTGGATGTTGTACACAACATGGGGTTGAGAATATGCTCAGGGGCTTTTAGAACTTCGCCTGTTGACAGCATTTATGTCGACACAGATCATTTACCCCTTGATCTAAGAAGGCAAGAGCTAGGGTTGCGATACATGGCTGGAATGAAAAGTGCTCCCAAAAATCCCTCCTTTCAAGCACTAAAGGAAACAGACTCTCGAAGTTTTTCTGGTACAAGAGCTTCTAAACCATTCCAAATTCGACTGAATGAGGATGTTAGGAATAATCACCTTAAATCCCAGAAAGTCCTGGAAGTAGAATATCCTGTAAATCCTCCATGGCTTATCCCAGAAGCATCAATATGTAAGAAATTGTTTAACAAAAAGGACTGCACTGTAGAAGAGATTAGGGGAAAATTCTTAGAGCACGATGTTACCCATACTAATTTTACAAAAATTTATACAGATGGATCTAAGTCAGATAGTGGTGTTGGTTGCGCTGTTATCCTTGGTGATACAGCGTACACAGCTAACTTACCTGACTCTGCATCAATATTTACTGCCGAATTAACAGCCGTAGTGTCTGCCCTAGATTTAGTTTTTCAAAGTAGTGACTCTAATTTTGTCATATACTCAGACTCTAGAAGCACCTTAGAAGCTATTAAAAAATTTAATAGCTTTCATCCATTAATTCAAAAAGTTCAGGAGTGGCTTTTTCGTATATATTGTCCACGTAAATCAGTCTCTTTCTGTTGGGTCCCTTCTCACGTGGGGATTCGCGGAAACGAGATGGCAGACAGGGAAGCGAAAGCTGCTAGTATTTTATCAGAAACCTCTTTTAGAAAAGTGCCTCATACAGATCTAAAAGGTCCCATTAGATCTTATGTTTTAAGTAAATGGCAAGAAAGGTGGACTTCTCCCCTTCTTGCCAATAATAAGAAATATAGAAATATTAGGGATAATGTACTACCGTGGTCTTCGTCATTCCAGCTTGACAGACGAGCAGAGGTTATTTTAACGAGATTAAGGATTGGGCACACTCGTCTGACCCATCAGTTTATTT
>JANJGK010000026.1:486623-508062 GCA_039081455.1 Macrobrachium rosenbergii
AGTGATCATTACAAGGATGTAAAAAAATCTTGAAACGAAGCAAAATTTAATAGATAAAACATATGTAGATGATGGCAAAAACAGGTATTTGCAGTCATATATACAGTATGGAGAAGTAAATCCACAGTTATGTATAGGTATGTATATTTAAAAATAGATGTCTGTAGAGGTCTATTTTTAAATATATGTACCCATACATGACTGTGGATTTATTTCTCCATTCAAGACTCTTGCTACTACGAGAATTTTTTAATCATATTTAACACCATACGTATCTTTTTTATCTTTGCTGTTCGCCAAGAGTCATTTCCGAAGACACGGGCTAAGTTATTGCCAGAAAATGGAACCTCTCTTATCCTATTTCTGGCATCGTTTGGTGAATGTCATCGTAACATTTCGTGGTGCACTCGGCTTATGCCGTTAACTATTGTTAGTTTTATTATAACTATCACAGTTGTGACATACCTACAGCAGTAGCAAGCTGTATACTAGAAGCAAGTTAAAAATTAAATAAAATGGTTTATACCAAATTTTAGTATGATTGACTGTTAATGATACAGCTGTAGGTATGTCACAACTATGATATAATTATAATAAAACCAACAATATCTAATGGCAAAGAACCATAAGTAATGACTACAGTTCACGTGTGAGGTGCACTAACGACCGGGTCACTAGTGCCGATGGTGTACCTCACACGTGAACTGTAGTCATCACTTATGGTTCTCTGCAGCGTCCCTTCGGCCCCTAGCTGCAACCTCTTCCATTCCTTTTACTGTGCGTCCGTTCATATTCTCTTGCTGCCATCTTACTTTGCACCTTCTCCTAACAATTGTTTCATAGTGCAACTGCGAGGTGTTCCACCTGTTGCACCGTTCAAACCTTTTAGCTCAATTTCCCTTTCAGCGGTGAATGACCTCACAGGTTCCAACGTTTGGTCTTTGGCCTAAATTCTATATTCAGTCCCTCTGTCTCTTCATTTTCTTCCTAAAAAATATTCTAAGATCTTTGGGAAACTTCTTAATCACCTTTTCTCTATACAGTTTTTTTAATTTTTTTTCAATGTGTAACGCTTTTTCCTGCGTGCATTTTAACTGATTTGCTGAGTTGCTTTTTTAAAATTTTCATACGAATCTGTAGTTCCTCGTTGGGCGAGTGGGTTCCGTTCTCAGCTAGCACTCTGCTGGCCGCGAGTTCGAAGCTCCGACCGACCAATGAAGAATAAGAGGAATTTATTTCTGGTGATAGAAATTCATTTCTCGCTATAATGTGATTCGTATTCCACAATAAGCTGTAGGTACCGTTGCTAGGTAACCAGTTGGTTCTTAGCCACGTAAAATAAATGTAATCCTTCAGGCCAGCCCTAGGAGAGCTGTTAATCAGCTCAGTGGTCTGGTTAAACTAAGGTATATTTCATACGAATCTGTTCATTCTTTGGCCTGAAATTTATTTTCCCTTTTATTCCATGTTCCTTCCTGAAAATCCTTCTTCAATGTAAGTAACCAAATAATGCTTTTAGTCTAAATGAGATATTGGAAACGGTGTCAAAAACTGCTTAATTTGATCTCCACCTGATGAATATTCCAAAGATACGAGGGAAAGCGTGCCAGTATTTTTACACCCTGGAATGATATTCTGCTGTTAATTCATTATTATTATTACATTCACATAAGAGTGTGATGGAGCATAGCCGCGTCACCTTCTGAATAAGCTTTGGATTAGGAAATAATAGAAGAGAAAAGAATAGAACAGAATATAGAATTTAGGCCAGAGGACAAGCGCTGAGACCTATGAAGTAGTGGAGCGGGTTAATGGGGAAAAAGTGCAAATGGTGACACAAGGAACAGATTTGGCTTGAGAACAATTATTATCCCCATAAATCAAAATCAACCTCCAGCCACCTCAGTATTTGGCTATTTCCAAGATGGCTGACACTTTTCCAAAATGGCAGCAAATTTGCTGTATATTTTAAATATTTTCATTTCATAAGCCTATAAAAGTTGCATACTGTCCATATAATGATTGAGAATTTGTATTTTGGCATTCTTACTGTCATGAAGAGATAAAGTGAACCCATGTTTCCAATATGGCCACCATATGAACACCATATTTCTTCCAAAATGGCTGCCAAAGATAAAAAAGTATGTATCTCCTTATAGAAACCAATATGTTTTGTGTATCAATTAGTTTTAGCAAGTGCAGCTGCAGAGAGCTGTGCAGCTGCAGAGAGCTGTGCAGCTAAGTCGAGATTTGTAGCACTTGCACCTGCCGTGGCATTCCTTTTTGCAGCCACACTTATTCAGATCTTGGCAAGATTTTGCTACTATTGGCAAATCTGTCCAATACGGAAACCAGGTGCCATCAATCTGTTACCATCCTCGGTGGCTTGGACTGGGCAAAACTAGATGACATACTAAAGACTGGCACCAAATGTGCCCTGCTTGAACAGCAGCTCTCTTGCAATGCTCTGTAAGAGCAGCCCTTGTAGGGGGAATGCAATCGTAAGCTCTTTGCTTTCTTGCAAAGAGATCAAGTCTAGCCTCATTTACATTGTCACACAAACTGCTTCTGTCGTACATTAACACCACGAACTCTTTAATAATTTGCAGGTCTTCATTTTCTACAGCTGCTGGTGTTGAATTTAGTTTGGTGAAGGTGGGTGTGGCACGCTGAAACGCAGTCCATGTTTGCCATGCAGACTTCTTCCTCTTCCCATGAAAGGCATACACCCGCTAAATGCATGGATAAAGGGAAGGGCCGAGGCTTTTGGTTCCATGGCTGCTGCAATTTCATGGATAGGTATCCACCTCATGCCTTTTCCTCTACCAAATTTAATTCATAGTTTGCCCAAACCAGTTTTTTCTATGCTAGATACTGCTATGATGACAATGTCAGTGTCTGTACTACATAATATGATTGCACTTGAGCTATCTTCATGCTTTGCAGCATATGCAGCGTGTAAAAGGACTCTAGTATCTGCCTCTTCGTGAGTGCAGCCTTGTAGGTCAGCAGTGTCTTGTTCAGCTTTGCTACAAAGTGCAGCATCCCCTTTAGTGGCCATTATGCATGATGTATCATCTGCTTGAAATGAAATGATTGTGTCTCCCAAATATGCAAATAGTTCAGTTTTGTTGTGGTCATTCCTGAGGAAGCTGGCCCAATTGCCAGGAGTTTTTGCTGTGCTAATTACTCTCCGGCGAATTCCTGTGCCTCTTTTTTGTCTTGTTTGTGCTTTCATACTGTCTGTCCTATACACATCAAATACAAATGTGTGTTTGCTTGTACTTCTGTGTGTGCTTTTGAATCTTGGATAGGACTTCTTCTTTAGCATAAGACTCAAATGTAGACCCCTTGGTTGGTCTCAGAGCATTTATAAGAGCTGCACCATCCATTATGGCAACATCAGCGGTAGGCTCTTTATCAGGGATGTCTGATGCGTGTTGTTCTAGTAGAGGCAGCAGCTGTGACTTGGTGCCCTGATGCATCAGTCCATTCTGTGCCAGTGATGGTGGGCAATTTTGATTATCATGTTGTAAGAATTCATTTAAATCACACTGTCCGTTCTGGCATGATATGAAGAGGCGTGAGAATAGATTACAATCATCCTTCATGCTTTGAAGTGATTGTTTGCCCTTGGATTCTGTAGTGGACATCTTGCGACTGAACAATAGATTTTTTTTCTTGTGTACTGGTTCATAGAATTTACTGGGTGTCTTGAGCCTCTCAATAAAGTTTGTGAACTGTGTCTGTCCAAGGCCCTTCATAGATCTCAAGGATTCACTAACTTTGCTGTCCATAATTTCATGACTGTCTAGCACAATCAGATCCACTGAATCTTCCTGAAAAGGGTTGCCCATTTCTTTGATTACTTTTGCCAGATTTTCAACCACTTCAAGAAACCTTTTCTGCACAGTTTCAGTTTCATCATGATACTTACCCTCAGATTTTGGATCAGCATCACTTCTAGTCTCAAACTCAACGACCAGGCGGCTCACTTCAGGACCAGCCACTGTCCACCTTCTGAGAACGTCTTCATCTTCAAATAGGCCAACGGCTCCCCCATCTCCTTTCACATGAGCATTATTCTGCTCGTGTGCTTGGTCTATAGCCATTGAGGAAAAAGGCCGAGTGGTTTTGTGGACAGTGAAATTTCCCTTTGTGAATTCATCAAATGTGTCATTTTGGAGAGCCTCCATGTCCCTCAAATGAATTGAAAGCCACCTGGCATAATGTACATGGTTCAGGGCAAAGAAGAAAGGAATGAGTTCCTGCAGCACATCTTTGTACCATTGGAAAATAGAGTCTCGGTATGACCTGATGAAAACAAACACTAGAAGTTTTAGCTGAAGCACAAGATTCCAAAAGTAGAATTGGGGACACTCTGATTCTCGTTTTCTGATCCAGCTTTCACAGCTTAGCTCAATTTCTTCTGCTTCCTAGATATATGGCATATAGGCAGCTTTGCCCTGCTGATATAAACCGCAAGCTGTCACCTGGTGGGCAAGACATGTCTTCTTCAAATGTGAAGCAGAAATAAACGAATCTGCTGTTCCAGGAGTAGCTATTTCTGTTTCTGCAAGAGCACCAGTCCAACCACTGTCTTTCAAGAGATCACCCAGAATTTTGAATGCTGCCATTTCTATATGCAGCCCTCCAAACATAATAACCATATCACCATACTGCAGTGGCCAGTCCCATTGGATTTGCCTAGCAATTGCAAATAGTGGCTGATCAACTGATAGAACTGGGGTTTGGCCGGGAGTGAGAAACCGTGTGGTTACTCTTGCAATATCCATGGCATGTTTTATCATTGCAACTGAATGAGCTGCCTCTGGAAAAAGAGGTAACATTGATGACAAGCTTATTTCAAATGGGGCCTGTCACTTCTGAGAAGCATGATGTGCTGCCCAAGATATGGACACAGCATTTTCACTCCTGTCCGACAGACTGACTTTCTCAAGCCATTCATACTCGAGAGAAAGATGCTTTGAAAGCACAACCTGCTGGTGTCTTGTACTTCCATTGGATGAAGGGAGGGGATTCTCATGTTTAAAGTGAGCAGGAGGTACATTTGTGTAATATTCGGGAAGAGAAGGTACTTTTTTTTTACTTTGTTCCATTTTGGACGATTTGGGCCAAGTTTCTGTCCTCACCCTTTTCATCAGTGCTCGGATGCCGAAACAAAGATATGCCTGTCCCATGGAAGGATGTTTGTGCAGTTGTGGCTCTTGGATTATGGTCCAGATTGTCAACAGCACAAGTTGTAAAGAGCCCTTTTCTTAGTGTAGTGGGACAAACTACTACTTCCTCCACAGCCCTTGTTACAACTGCTTCTCCTAACCCTTTAGTCAATTCCAGAACCCTGTCATAGCTGATGCTGATTCCATGGTGATGGAATGTATCAATTAATTGATGATTCCTGGTTTTTGCAAAGACCAGGAGACCAATATATATTGGAAACAGAGGTTCTCTTGACTTGGAATGTCTGGAGAATGTTGAAGATGCTGATTCTTTCAACAGTTGAAGTGCAAAAGTTGTGCTAAAGCTATATCAGTAGATGATGTTCCATATTTGAGTTGGGATTTTATATAGAAACCGTTTTGTAGCACACTTACAAATTCCAACAAGCTTGGTGGCACAGATTCTCTTTTAGTGTTTGCTGTTAAGGTTCCATCAAATTCTATCTCATGTTCAAGCATCTGTTTCCTCAATATCGTAGCTGCTTTGGCCACGATTAGTGCATCATTGTAGTCACATGCCATGGCTAGGGCTTCTCCCATTTTCCTTTTGTAGGCAAACCAAATTTCTCTTCCCTTTTTAAAGTCCTCCAGTTCTGGGATGCGGGCAAGTATCTGTTCTTTCAACCATGTTCGGTGCACAAAGGAAGCATCAACATTTAGCTGTTCCAGTCTTTGTTTGTACAAATCATAAAGTTCTACCATTGTAAAATAGCAGCACCCATCTGTAGTCAACTGCTTGTCTCTTATGTACATCTCAAGCTTAGCAAAAGCATGGGCACATGCCTCTTGTCTGTACTGCACATAATCATCTCCAATTTACTGGGAATTTAGCCAGACCCTTTCCTTGTCGTACACACCTGTCAGACAAGATGGGTGAAACATATGGTCCTGAGAAACAATATCTCCAGCACTAAGCTTGGCCAAAAGTTTCTCATCTAGTAGGTTGGTGGCAGATTGTTGCAGCTTTTCATGTAAAGGCAATGTCATGGCCAATCGTAAATCTTTGGTTGGTGCTGGTTGTCACAAATAAAGCATATTCGTTCTCTCTCAGTCTTAGATTCTTCTGCATCTTCTTCATCTGCCTTCTGGCTACTACGTGTGAATTTTGCTGATGGGGCATCATCTTCTTTTGTCTTACACAATGACTTCCTTTTCCTTTCTAGTTTTGTTGTTTTGAACTTCAGCATGCAGGATTCATGATATATTGCTTTGTTATTTTCAAAGGTCGGCAGAATTCCATCACCTTCATCAAGCCTTTTGAGATGAAATGGTATAGACATTGCACTTAACTTATAGAATTCAGGAATGTTTGTAGCAAGGGTAACATAGCCAACACGAGATGCATCAACTAGTCTTTCACGTGTGTCCCCTTGGCACTAGCAACAAAGCTTCCAGTTAGTTGTACTATCTCCCTTCAGGAAAGACATTGACTTCCAAGATTGTCCTGCCATTGCTTTTGTTCTACAGGCCAAGGGTATGTCCTTTACCACCTGTATAACATATTTGCACTTTCAGATATGGGATACAACTAGTCTCAGATATGTCATAATCCTACCCCTAGCCCGATCATTCATCCAATGCTATTTAATTCCCGTGTGATCTGAACACCATCTAGAAGACTAAAGCCCCATCTTCCTTGGCTCGGCTCTCCCACGCTGGCACATCCTGTCAATTCAGGTGCAGCTGTTTAACTTTGAAGTGGGGCTAGCTAAAAAGCATTTGGGAAACTAATAACAAATCTCTACCATTAGCTAGCACTGAACCCCATGCTGAGTTTCACAGCTATAGTGTCAACCAGTGTGCCCTGGTAGGGCACTGGCACTACACTACTACACTTTTACATTAAGCTTATTACCCATTTTTTTTCTAAATGAGGATGAAAATTAATCAGCTGGGGATTAATTGATTTCTAATCTACAAAAAATGAACTGATCAGGCTGAAGTTACCCCAAATCCATGTATTACCCGACCTTTAGCCTCATATATGAGCTTACATACCAATTTTTGGCATTTTGGTGGACATTTTTTATATAGTGACAGCTATGTTGGATAGTTGTATGCAGAGAAATGATGTATCTACATATATAAAGGCTTGTTTTTAATAGTTTAATATAAACTGGGAGTGACTTAGGGATTTGAATGTGATTAATCAATTAAATACCAATATTCAAATATCCACATTACGCCATTTTGAAAACCTGTCGGCCATCTTGGAAAATGGCAAAATTTTGTGTGGCCGGAGGTTGATAATGAGACCAAGGGACAAGAAGAATAGTTGAGCCAAGTTTCATGCTTGTATCACCATTTGCACTTTTCCCTTATTTTTTTTGGTTACCCGCTCCACTAATGAGGTCATTCAGCGTTGAAGGGGAAACTGACAGCAAAAAGGTTTCAAAGGCGGAAACCTCACAGTTGCACTATGAAACAAGTGTTAGGAGAGGTTGGAAAATAAGATGAAAGATAGAGACTATGAAGGGAGGTATGGCAAATGGAATGAAAGGGGTTGCAGCTAGGGGCTAAAGGGATGCTGCAAAGAGCATTAATTAATGTCTGCAGTGCACGGCGTGAGGTACACTGACGCAACTAACCCCCCACCCCACTCAGGAGATGATTCATCAGTAAAGTCGCGTAGAAACTGAGATCATAACGAAAGTTAAAACCTAACTATTCTTCCGGAATCCCTCGGCAGCCAGTTAATTCAGCCTGAATGTCGTCCCTCTCCGATTTATACCCGAGATTTGCGGTTAAACTCTTTTTTTATTGTACTGAAGTGCTGGTTTGTTTTGTTAATAAAAAAATTGTGTTGTGATAGCCCTAGCAGAGGTACGTCGATTCCATCAAATGGTTTTGAAAATCTCTCTCTCTCTCTGATTGTTGTAGTCTTCACTCTCCCTCTGTCTGATTGTGGTGGTTCTCTCTCTCTCTCTCTCTCTCTCTCTCTCTCTCTCTCTCTCTCTCTCTCTCTCTCTCTCTCTCTCTGATTATTATAATCTTCATTCACTGCTTCGTCCCCGGCTGGCTCTCCCTCACTCTGCTTTTTCCCTCCCTCTCTTTATTTCTCTCTATGATTGCTCTGGTTTCTCTCTCTCTCTCTCTCTCTCTCTCTCTCTCTCTCTCTCTCTCTCTCTCTCTCTTTTCAGTTAAAGCATCTGTCTACCCCAACCAGTCCCCTTAATCATGCACATTTTTCCAGGTACACATAAACCCCAAAATCCAACCTTTTTCACTCTTCCTAGAATAAATGAGAACCTGTTTGTCCGCACACTCCTGATGGATTGTGTTCTCTTTTCATCCCTCGTAAATTTTATGGGATTTCATCTAAGATGGCCATTTGTTGTGATTTCTCTCCACAATGGCGGTGCTACCCTACTGTCTTACCTCCTTATTCCTGCACTTTCGCGTGATCATGTTTCATTTTGACTAAAATGTTATGTTTCTTGTGTAAAATTCTAATCTTAGTTTTTTGCTTTGTCCGGAATAGAAATGAACATAGGAAGAAATATTAGTAGGTTTTCTATAGACACAAAGCAATAAGGTTAAGAAATCAGTGTTTTCATCTGTGTTTTTAAGAGCATTACTTGTATGTAGCCCTGAATATATTGATGAGGAAATAGATAAGATTAGGAATACAGGCAAGAAATTGTAATATCCTGACAGTGTATTAAACAATGCATTAGAAGCGGTAAAAATGACTATGCATCAAAGCCAAAAAGAGTCTTACAACGCAAAGAACTTGCTTGTACTGCCTTATAATAATAATATGAAAGATATCCCCCGTCTTCTTAACATTTTTGGTGTTAATGTCGCATTTAAGAACAATAAAACACTGAAACATGTACCTGTCAAGAAATCCCCCGACAGTATTGAAGGGTGTGTATATAAAATTCCATGTAAGTTTTGTGACAACTTTTTTATTGTCAAAACGGGTAAAGCACTGGAAAAGAGAATAGAACATCATAAAAAATATATGAGATATGCACAGGGGAACAGTGGTATTTTTGTATATGTTAGTGAGAACAATCATGCTATCAACTGGGAAGGGACAAAAAGGATTGTATATTCTAATAACGGACTGGAAAGGAATGTCATTGAATCCAGCTTTATGAAAGAAAGTTACAGCCATAATATAAATATCAATCAAGGGATGTATAAACTTGATCCATTAACATCAAAAGAAATTTGTAAATTGTTTAAATTAAAAGGTAGGCAGTAGTGATGTATGGAAATAAGATTATCATATTTGTAAACACAGTACGGGGGCAGCAGTGTTAATGAGTTTTCCAACCCCTCCTCCCTGACACCTGTCAGGTGTGGGTCTGTAGTCTCTTATGGTTGATACGTTTATCAGTATTGTCCCCTGAGAGTATATTGTGATTTTTAGCCAAATGGTTTTGAAGGCTACTCCTACCTTGACACCTGCCTGTGGGTGGATTTGTAGTCTCAAACAGTTGTGTATGTTCGTCAGTACTGCCCTTGTAGTATATACATTTGTGACTTCTAATAATCTGTATTTGTCCTTCGTCAGTGGCTTGGAAATAAAGTCGAAACTGGTCAGAACCTACACCCCATATCTTATTTTTCACCTGTGGTAATATGTAATAAATAAATCACGTACGAAAGTGATTATAATCACACACACACGCACAAATATATATATATATATATATATATATATATATATATATATATATATATATATATATATATATATATATATATAATTGTGCTACAGCATAACAGAAGCATTTGACCAGTCGATCGCTGTTTTAGCCAAATGGCGAAAACGCCTCCATAACAACTCAATAAAAATTTCTCTCCGAAATGAAATGAAAACCATTATAGAAGACAAAAGTAAGATATGACGCATTCAAATCTACATTCCTTTGTCCCTGGTCATATCCACTACCTGTTTATTTATTTATTTATTTTTTTTTTTTACTCTCAAACAGCCTGACAGCGTTTTTGTTACGTAGTTATCACGCTCTTGAAATAAATAATTCCAGGTCGTTTTGCCTTCCGGTTCGATCAATACAAATGCAAAAGACAATTTTCAGTAATAATATCTAAGAAAGTATTATAAATTTTCTATTCGGTTTTTTATCTCTCGGCCAAACTGCTTCGATAACCGCACAACACTGTAAACATGGTTTCAACACAACACGCCAGTTTACTCGATTTCATAATACGCAGATTGAAAATATAATTGCGCTTACAGGAAATTCAAATAAACTTTCAAAGGGCTACGATCCTTGCAAATAGCACACGAACAAGGCATATAAGTTATAAGAATCAGGAGGCAATATCAAATAAATCATATATTTTTCTTATGTAACGTGTGATGACAAGAGAGAAGACTGCCAGAGACGAGAGAGGGGACTTCAATGGTCTGGCCATGTTGTTATTATTGTCAAAATAGTTTAACCAGACCTCTGAGCTGATTAATGGCTCTCATAGGGCTGGCCCGAAGGATTAAAATGAAATGGGATACCAGGTCTAGGCGATGGGCCAAGCACTGGGATTAAACGATGAATAAAAATTAAATTTTCAAAAAAGATAAGCAAAAAGACATTTACTTCTGCACTGGAATACACGCACACATTAAATACATTTACTCACGTTTCCAAATCTGCACAATACAAAAAAAAAATAATGATGAAAATTAGAATAAGTTAAGATATCTAAAATTGGTTTTTTCATTTGTTAAATGCCCCAGGAGTTTTTGTGTTCGAAAAATTACTTTTTATATTTTATCAATTAACTTACAGCTCCTCATGAATGTTAAAACTGCAACAATTGGAAATGTAGATTCTGATAGAATTTCACCGATCGATCTGTTTCCGAAACTTGATAACCGTTGTATGGCCATGTGGTGAGAGGGGATGAGACACATGTAGTGAGGAGACTGATGCAGATGTAGGTGCCTGGAGAGAGAGAGAGAGACCGAAGCAGCGAAGGTGGATGGACGATGTTGTTAATGGTGATCTGAGAGACAAACAGTTGTCAGAGGACAATCTTTATGACCGAGCCAGGTGGAGGAGGAAAGATGTCAGAAACATCGACCCCACGTAGAGTTGGGAAAAGATGAAGAGAAAGATGTAACGCGTGGTGATCATATCAGTTTTGTCTGGTGCCAACGAGAACAAATCGAAAGTACAGTATTAGTCAAGATCTCCACCCAGCGATAGGTGGACTAACCTGTACGAATTTCAAGCTGGAAAAGGACACACTTCTGTATCGACGGAAACAGAAGCTTTGCTCTGTGTAAGGGTAAGCATTCCTCTCTACACTGAGGGAAAAGTGGTGTAGGAGAGCGATAACTTTCATGCCAACCTCTTCCTACATTCATTGTAGAACCCGGCAATCCACGAATTGCGCAGTTCGATGACTGTCTTTCCTTCCACCATCAAGCTTTGAACTTCGCTTCCTGATTCTGTTTTTCTTGATTATCGCACCTGTTCTTCTTTTGTGAAGCAGACATATTTATTCTTCGTGTTTAAGTATCTAGCGTCCTCCTTCTAACTTCCTTTCATTCGCCTGCCAGAGATAGAAATTGTTAATTAGGAGGTCCTACATGAGGTAATTTTTGCCACCAGTTTCCATCACGACACCTGATTCCTCCTTTTCACGTCCTGTCATTCGCTTGCTTTTGGCTCAGAGATAGAAGTGTGTATTTACGAGGTGCTGTAAGGGGCCATTTCTTTTGGGACCAATTTCCATCACGCCGCCAAAGTTTACACAAAAGCAGCGAATTATGGCAGCTAAAGAAAAGAATAGGATATTCATTATGTCTCTAACTGAGACAGCACTGTTTAAATCAGTATAACATATTACCCAATACTTGTAGGATTGTATTACATACCATATTCTGGAAACTGAGAATTCCTGTACTAATGGTTGTTGTGTAACGGTAGTCACCAGGATGTCGTGCAATTGGAACTTCAGAATTAGTTTTATTGTAGCCTATTGTTTCATTGAACACTAACAATTTACAGACACGATTCCACTTGAGGTTCGGTCTCAAGACTTCATAGGCCATTAAATCTGAACGGCCTACGATTGGCAATCCGACAACAAGAGTAAAACGAAAGAAAATTGTAATAAATACTGATCAAGAACAGGTTGGACCTTAAATACAACAAAGGGTCTCGTAGAGCATAAAATGTCATTGCTTAGTTGGAACTGGAATTGGAATCTAAAATTTAGGCCAACCTAGAGCTGGGACCTATGAGGTCATTCAGTGCTGAAAAGGAAATTGAGAATAAAGGAGGTTTGAAAGACGTAACAGGAGTAAAACCTCGCGGTTGCAGTATGAAACAATTGTCAGGAGAGGGTTGAGGAAAGTAAGATAGAAGAAAGAGAATGTGAACGAGGGTGCAGTAAATGGTATGAAAGGGGTTGTTGCTAGGGGCCGTAGGGACTCTGCAAAAAACATTTCTTAGCGGATCTTGCAGAACTATTTTCGTTCACTGCTATGTACAGAAGTACACATAACAATAACATAACTCCATGGGAGTTCAAGAGAGTGTAACTACCCATACAATTCCTAATATTAGATAATTTTGTCGTCAAGTCTATAGAAACACAGGTGATGTCCCTTCGCCACCCACTAGGTCAGTGCAACAGGTAGAGCTGATTAAACGAATACTTTAGCCGATGATAGATTCAATATTTAATTAATACCGAAATAAATCATCTTTGTCTCTTGTTATCCTCATGTTAACCAAAAAGATAACAGCTGCCGAAAAACGTAGGCTATCTTTTTTTTTTTATATATCTTATCTATTCCTATCAAATTTAGGAAAACATCAGTAGATATTAAATCTTTTTACAATAATACTTATGTGTAAGTCATTCAATTACAAATGCTGTGCTCCAAAAAATTTCTAATAATTTTTAACTAATTAAAATCATTGACTAATTATAAATATTTCAGCCGGATACAGATGATAGAGAAGAAAGTCTCTCTCTTTCCAGAAAAGGTTCTACTGGGATCAGAGTATCAACGATGAAAAACTTAATTTATTATTATTATTATTATTATTATTATTATTATTATTATTATTATTATTATTATTATTATTATTATTATTATTATTATTATACAAATGATGAACCCTGTTCATAAGGAACAAGCCCACAGAGGTCACAAACTTGAAATTAAAGCTTCCAAAGAATATTATGGTGTTCATTTGAAAGTACAGTGTATGAGCGGAGGCAGAAAGATCACACAGGTAATCAGCATTCAATAGGAAATGAACAGTCGTAAAAAAAAATAGATAGGAATAATTTCATTCTAAACAGTTCTAGCAAAGATTCTCACACAGATTCTTACTATTCACTCGTCAACAAGAACAAAAACAACATGAGGAAGCTAACAATTGCAATGATCACAAAATTGTGATAGTACTGGGAATGGGCATTAAAAACAAAGGAGAGACAGACTCAGGAACAAACAGAAACGGGGATGCTGAGCTTGATTGTGAGGATCTCGGTGCGTGAGAGGCTGCAAAATGAAGAAATTATGAAAAGTACAGCGGTGGTTAAGATTACTGGTATGATAAGTCAGAAGAGAGTTAAATGGTTTGGACATGAGGTAAGGATGTGTGAGGAAGGAGGGAGTGAAGAGTGCTTGGATGGAACCTGGTGTGGGTGGAAGGTTAGGAAGGAGGCAAAGGATTAGATGAAGTGATAAATTGAAGGAAAATTTGGAGAAGGGGTTAACGGAGGTAGATGTTTCCAGTAGGAATAATTGCAAAAGACGTAACAAGGCAACCGACCCCTTAACATAGGGAGAGCAGTGCTGATGAGAATATCATAATATTGTGATGTCCCAAGTTATAGACTACAGATTAGATAGAACATAGAATTTAGGCCAAAGGCCAAGCACTGAGACATTTGAGGCCATTCAGCACTGAAAGAGAAACTGACAGTAAGAAGTTCTGAAAGTGTAACAGGAGGAAAACCTCGCAGTTGCACTGTGAAACAATTGTTAGGAAATGGTGAAGAGCAAGATGGAAGAAAGAGAATATGAACGGAGGCACAGTAAAACGAATGGAAGGGTTTGCAGCTAGGGGCCGAAGAAGTGACGCTGCAAAGAACCTTAAATAATGCCTACAATGCAGTTATAAGCTATAGGTCATCCAATTAAAAACAAAAGCAACGAGTAGAAAATGCGCGGAAGTTTCTTTGACGCAGTCGAGTTTTCTGTACTGCGTAGATGCTGTATGAAACTCTCAGCCACGGCCCATGAAACTCTCAGCCACGGCTCATGAAACTCTTAGCCGCGGCCCACGAAACTCTCAGCCACGGCCCGGTGGTGGCTGTGTTGTTGGCCCTGTAGCGGTGCCAGACGCACGATCATGGCTAAATTTAACCTTAAATAAAATAAAAACTACTGAGGCTAGAGGGCTGCAATGTGTTATGTTTGATGATTGGAGGGTGGATGATCAGCATACCAATTGGCAGCCCTCTAGCCTCAGAAGTTTTTAAGATCTGAGGGCGGACAGAAAAAGTGCGGACGGACAGACAAATAGTCATCTCAATAGTTTTCTTTTACAGATAACTAAAAATTGAATACTGAGACGCATGAAACACCTGCTCGCCTCAGTCGCCTTTTGTGCTCATGAAGACATTCCGATCGGAGAAGTCATGGCAAGAAGGATCAACAAAATTCGATGACTAAAAAATCACTGCTTATTTACTTAAGGAAGAGTAGAAAAACAGTTGGTTGTATTTTTTTTTTTTTTTTTTTTTTGCTTTTTAATTCAGGCTGTCAAACAAGCACTGGGTAGATCCTGGGCTTTCGGCCACTTAGCTTTTCGGGCCGTGAAAAGAACGAGTTGGAGTGGTTGGACAGCAAGATAAAGAGTTCCAGTAAATGTAGATGAAATACACGGGTCTAAAGGTGGAACTGGGAAAAAACTAAGAGGTGACAGCTAAAGAGGCAAGGCGAGGAAAGGACGAGGGAACAGAGGTAAAGCGAAAGGCTTAAAAGTGGATACCCTTTAGTGAGGCCCACAATGAACCACGTGAGATGCATTGCTTCACTACCACTCCACTCCATGAGCCTGCGGACGATGAACAAGGCAAAAAAAAAAAAAAATAATAATAAATAGAATAAATAAAAAAAAAAAAAATAGATGACAAAGGCGATAAGAATTCTGGAAAAGATAATGGAAAAGGGATGAGGGTATTTACCATAGTGGTGATCAGGAGGAACAGATAAAACAGTTATAAAGACTGATGACAAAGAGTAAATTTTACTATGATGAGAACAAGATCGATGGATGAACAAGAAAAATAGTGAAAAATAAGTGAATTAAGACACTGAAATATTCTTCTCAGTAACTTGTACAAACTAAAACCGACAGATGAGGAAATGCATCTTTGACAATTGGCAAAAAATGGGCAACGCGACACTAAGACAACACGAGATGTTTTATACAAGCACATTAACAAAATAACAAACAGAAAAACACAAGGCTAGATAAATGCGTTACAGAACGTACTATATAAACAAGTGAACAATATAATTTCAAAGCGAGTACAAAAAAGGGATATAAAAAATTTGCATTCAAATTTATGACAAAAAAAAAAAAAGATTCTGTTATGAAATTATGAAAATTATTCCCTGTGTGTAATGTTTATACGACCTGAGGGATTTTTCTAGGTAAATCAGCAATATGAGTCACTTATAGGAATGAACAAAGCATTGCTGCAATCCCACTTAAACTAAATAAGAAACCACTCGACCTTCCGCGTAGCAACGCTAGGTTAAAGTTAAGTATTCCTTAGTTTTACCAGACCACTGAGCTGATTAACAGCTCTACTAGGGTTGGCCAGAAGGATTAGACTTATTTAACGTGGCTAAGAACCAATTGGTTACTTAGCAACGGGACCTACAGCTTATTGTGGAATCCGAACCACATTATAGCGAGAAATGAATTTCTATCACCAGAAATAAATTCCTCTAACTCTTCATTAGCCGGCCGGAGTGTCGAACTCGGGCCTAGCGAGTGCTAGGCCACAACTCTACCGACTCGCCCAACGAAGGGCAACGCTAGGGGCTTGCAACTTCATCCCAGCGATAATTGCATAAAACATGAAGTCTTGACACCTATATTAGCTACCCACATCGACGGTAAAAGGGGTAAAAATTACAAAAAAAAAAAAATAAACTACATATGTGTTTGACGTAAGGGATACGGATGAAATTATGCAAATGATAAATTAATTTAACAACCATCTGTAAACACTTCCTTTCTCTCGAAAGTAGACAGCTATGGAGGCGATCAGTGAAGCGGAACTTATCGCATGAACCAGAGAGAGAGAGAGAGAATGCAAATCTTTATCTTTGGAAGAGGTGATGAAATTATGTCAAACGTGATGTACAGTTATGGAGAAAACTTATTTTCATTTTATAAACATGACAAAAAACCGCCCATGCTTGTAAACTGTATAAGAGAGAGAGAGAGAGAACTTCTGGATATTTAATTTCTTAATGAGAAAATATGGCATGAATAACATCAGTATGAATAGCATGAATGTTCATATGTCGCCCGAATACGCGTGTATAGCAAGGACTGCCAGTAAAGGAAATTAATCTTTTGCAGTTTTAAGAAGAGGTACAATGAAACCAGGAACTCTCTCTCTCTCTCTCTCTCTCTCTCTCTCTCTCTCCTCTCTCTCTCTCTCATACACACTTTTAATCTACTTATATATCTACATATTGCTCTCAAACGAAGTTTGAAAACTACCATCCATTTCAGGGACCGTGAGTCATTGTTATTCTCAAATATCTTTCAAACGAATTATTTGATTGAAATGGTACTTTGACACAGTGTACAAGACACCCGCTAATTTTTGGTAATATAGTGCATCGCCAAATGGTGTTAGTTCGGGCGTTTGCTCTTGACTTTTGAAGCAAAGTCGCATGAGTCAGCGGGACTTATCTTTGCAATCGAACGTCCACTATCCCCCATAGACAGGAAGGGGGGGGGGAGATGGGGAAGCCAGGAAAGTGAGTTGAGGGAGGGATGAGGAGGGGAAGGGAGAGGGAGGGACGGAATGGGGATAAAGGACGTTCGAATGCATAGTATGGCGATGCTTGGCAACACTATGTAAGTCAAGAGTAAACGCCATTTGACAATGCACTATACTGTATTACCAAAAATTAGCGGGAGGTGTCTTGTCCACTGTGTCAACGTACCATTTCGATCAAATAATTAGTTTGGAAGATATTTGAGAAAAACGATAACTCGCCGTCCCACAAATGGATAGTAAACAGTTTCAGTACACAGTATAATGGATAGGAATATATATATATATATATATATATATATATATATATATATATATATATATATATAAATAAATTTCTGACTCACGTCGGGATCGAACCCAGGTCTCTCAGGTGGAAAGCAAGGGCGTTATCCACTGGGCCATACAAGTCTAAAAGAAGTTGAAACCTGAGAGCAACTGCACCCAAGGAATTACCTGGGCAAGCTAACTGCTTGCATACCAGCGAGTTTTCCCCAACTTCCCGACTCAGCAATGACCCAATAGACAACATTTCATTCGAATTATCCCTTCTGAGTGAATAAGATAGAAATCATCAACACACAATCACGTGTGGAACAGAAATAAATTTCTGACTCACGTCGGGATCGAACCCAGGTCTCTCAGGTGGAAAGCAAGGGCGTTATCCACTGGGCCATACAAGTCTAAAAGAAGTTGAAACCTGAGAGCAACTGCACCCAAGGAATTACCTGGGCAAGCTAACTGCTCAGAAGGGATAATTCGAATGAAATGTTGTCTATTGGGTCATTGCTGAGTCGGGAAGTTGGGGAAAACTCGCTGGTATGCAAGCAGTTAGCTTGCCCAGGTAATTCCTTGGGTGCAGTTGCTCTCAGGTTTCAACTTCTTTTAGACTTGTATGGCCCAGTGGGTAACGCCCTTGCTTTCCACCTGAGAGACCTGGGTTCGATCCCGACGTGAGTCAGAAATTTAATTTGTTCACCATATGAAAGCCAAGGCAAAGTCGTTACAATGACTGTAGTTTAATCAGTAATACAGTATAGGATCCAATAACTGATCACTTCCTACGCTGACTCTACTCCCAGGGAAGAATTACTTTAAATTAGTTCTCCTGATTTTTACTTGCACACAGACAACTTGAAATAGAGAGAGAGAGAGAGAGAGAGAGAGAGAGAGAGAGAGAGAGAGAGAGAGAGAGAGAGAGAGACCCCAAGAAATGAAAGAAAACTTGAAATTTTCAGGGAAAAACGTACAAAAATCATCACAACTGATATTAATATTAAAATCTGTATGAGAGAGAGAGAGAGAGAGAGAGAGAGAGAGAGAGAGAGAGAGAGAGAGAGAGAGAGAGAGAGAGAGGAGTAGACCACGTGAACTGAAAGATAAAAATTAAAGTTACGAAGAGAAATATATATATACATATAAATTTCTGACTCACGTCGGGATCGAACCCAGGTCTCTCAGTTGGAAAGCAAGGGCGTTATCCACTAGGCCACACAAGTCTAAAAGAAGTTGGAACCTGAGAGCAACTGCACCCAAGGAATTACCTGGGCAAGCTAACTGCTTGCATACCAGCGAGTTTTCCCCAACTTCCCGACTCAGCAATGACCCAATAGACAGCATTTCATTCGAATTATTACTATCAGGCCAAGAAGGGATAATTCGAATGAAATGCTGTCTATTGGGTCATTGCTGAGTCGGGAAGTTGGGGAAAACTCGCTGGTATGCAAGCAGTTAGCTTGCCCAGGTAATTCCTTGGGTGCAGTTGCTCTCAGGTTCCAACTTCTTTTAGACTTGTGTGGCCTAGTGGATAACGCCCTTGCTTTCCACCTGAGAGACCTGGGTTCGATCCCGACGTGAGTCAGAAATTTATTTCTGTTCCACACGTGATTGTGTGTTGATGATTTATATATATATATATATATATATATATATATATATATATATATATATATATATATATATATATATATATATATATATATATATATATATATGTCTAGAAAACGCCCAAACCCAAACCAAACCAGTCGGTTGAGTAAATCTCAGCCGGCTCCTGAGAGTCCCATGAAGTTTATAAATGTTAAACTTCACATTTATGGACCAGGAGTGCCTGTATCTCGGAATGGATTTTCCCGAAGGGCGTTTCAACAGCTGGTGCTCATGGATATTCCTTTAATCGAACCATTTCGAATGGGCCTGAATTCGAGAAAGTCCTATTTACCTCTTTGGATGGACGAACGTCTGGGCCTCACCAGAAGCTTTCAACTCGAACAAAATGGCAAGTTTGCCATTTACATGGGACGAGATGGGGCGCTTGCATTTCCTGTCCTGTTTGCTTTATATTCATGTTGAAAAGTAAGAATTCACGTTGTTTCTAAATAATCTTTTTCAGCTAGAATAGAAGTGCTTGCCACTGGTATGTGATAACAGGAGGCAATCACATTTTATTGACTCAAGCGAGAAATCTCGGTCACACGTCATCATCGTGTCTAGAATTACTCCTTTTTTCTTTCAGTTAAATCAAGTATACAACAGCTCTCGTTTAAGTGAAAGAATTTTGAAAGATAAGGAGAGATCATGTCCTTCATCATCGTGTCTAGATTTATTTTGTTATTAAATCGAGTATAAAACAGCTGCCATTTAATTGAGAAGATTTCGAAATAGAAGGAGCGAGAACGTCTGGCATCATCGTGTCTAGAATTACTTTATTTTATTTTAATCAAATTGACCATTAAATAGCTGCCATTTAAGCCTAAACAAATTCGAAATATGAGGAGAAAGAATTTTTCAAAAATATTTTTTGAATTAAAACTGGTATAAAAAAAAAAACTAACATTAAATATAAAACAATTGAAAAAAATATAGAAAGTATTTTTCGGGAATAACTTTGAAGGAAATCGGGTACAAACGATATTCAAATTTTGTGAAAATGTAAAAAAAGGGAAGATTACCCCCAAGAATTACTTTTGAATAAATCTCACATTAGGAAACATTAAAAGATATGATTTTCCACAACAGTCATCAAAGGAACAAATCGAAGTGGGGGGAGGGGGGTTTATCTATATTAATTTTCTCCAATCTCCAATCACCCCTAACGAACAAGAGAATAATGTACACTCGGCAAGGAAAGTGAAGATACAGTTTTTTTTAAATCTTCGGACATACAGTATATTGCTCAATAATGCGACATCTGGCAACTTTAGAAAGGGGAGGAGTTTCTGTCTTAGTGTGTTGGTTTTTTGCTTGACCTCCTATAACTTTCAATCATATTCTACGATTCTGACATCATTGATACTTAAATGCAGTAGTAAGCTTTACAGTATTCGTTCAAGTTGTAATTTGCAGCGACAGTTCTGAGCAAAATAAACATTTTTCGACGTAACCTACCAATTAACCTTATACAAATGAATTTATGACACCACAATGAACGGAATGCTTGCATAATCGGAAACGCGATCTTCCATAGTGAAATGAAGAGTTAAATTTGAGGAACGTGGGGAACAATAAAGGAACGAATGCAATGTTACGATGAGAGAGAGAGAGAGAGAGAGAGAGAGAGAGAGAGAGAGAGAGAGAGAGTTGCTGTTGTGTAAGCCTAGGCCTATATGTAGAGCTACTCATTTCATTATTTTTTTTTTTTTTTAGAGATTGAGCGATACTATATTTGTATAGTATGTTTTAGCGATGGAGAGAGAGAGAGAGAGAGAGAGAGAGAGAGAGAGAGAGAGAGAGAGAGAGTTGCTGTTGTGTAAGCCTAGGCCTATATGTAGAGCTACTCATTTCATTATTTTTTTTTTTTAGAGATTGAGCGATACTATATTTGTATAGTATGTTTTAGCGATGGAGAGAGAGAGAGAGAGAGAGAGAGAGAGAGAGAGAGAGAGAGAGAGAGAGAGAGAGAGTTGCTGTTGTGTAAGCCTAGGCCTATATGTAGAGCTACTCATTTCATTATTTTTTTTTTTTTTAGAGATTGAGCGATACTATATTTGTATAGTATGTTTTAGCGATGGAGAGAGAGAGAGAGAGAGAGAGAGAGAGAGAGAGAGAGAGAGAGAGAGAGAGAGAGAGAGAGAGAGAGTTGCTGTTGTGTAAGCCTAGGCCTATATGTAGAGCTACTCATTTCATTATTTTTTTTTTTTTAGAGATTGAGCGATACTATA